>JABUQX010089453.1:40000-46771 GCA_015478945.1 Trachelipus rathkii | reverse complement strand
CACCACTTTTCATGCTGATATAACCTCAACAGATAGTTGCAGCTATCTTTCTCAACATCCTTGATTCTGGAGTTAAACAACCCAATCCCAACTTACCTTTCCTAAATTTTACCTATATAATCTGTCTGATTCACGTTATCTCTATTTCTGTTCTTCCTCAAGTCTTCGTCAGGAAGACCCATGCCAACGGCGAGAAAACATTTTTGGTATTTCCTTGTGCTGCCCAATGGTCGGACATGCAGTCGTAAAACATGCAGTGTTATTCTTTGTTTTCCATGGACATGAGAAACTCACGAAACTATATATTCATATGGAAGCGTCAAAATCTTTCTCCCCGACAGGAAACTATTTTCAATGTAGAAAATGTAACCAATTATTGCTGTTTCTTTTCATACGTCTCTTCTGACAATGTTGAAAAAATATGATTTTTATAATTTTGTTTCTTCTTTCTGCATCTTTAACTATGAATTGATTTTACCTTCATCAAAGTTCTGAACTCTTTGAACAAACCTTTCCCCAGGTCACCTGGAGAGGATTTTAACCATTTCTTTTACTCTCTCCACTTCCCTCAATCTTGTTTATGCCTTACATAATTAATTTTCTAATGTAATTATTTATGCTCTTTTCTCTCTGAGCCTAAACATATTCCCAAATGATATTCCTCCTGTGGTTCTCAACACTTGTGCTTCAGAGATTGCACTCTTCCTTTGTAAACTTTATATGTCTGTCTTTCTACTTCAACTTTTCAACCTATATTTCAAACTATTACAACCTTTCAGCTATCCAATATCGGTTTAACCTGTATTTCCTTTCAATGTTTTCGAATCTTCCCTTAACAGGAAGATTTTGAATTTTTTTTATCTACTCTACGAACGCCAGCGTGCTTTTCAAGACAGACTCAATAGTGATCTCTTTTTCTTCTTTTCTGATTCTGGCACTCTTCCGTTTTGAGTCATTTGTGAATATTCGCTGCTGCTTTTAAATATCGGAAGCTACCAATTGAGTCTGGCAGCAATTTTGATTTAAAATCTTCCACAGGCCCCCAATGACAAAGTATATTTCCAATGATTTCCTTAAACAATTCGTTCTATAGCAGCTATTATAGACGATCACCGTTCATCCTTTAATCTATAAGTAGTGGTGCTTCTCAGGTTTGAATCTACCCCACCCTTTTTCTACTTTTCGTTAATGACCTTCTCTCAATACTCACAATCAAATCAACATTTTCAAATACTAATTATCAATTTAATACGTACCGTCCCCCTCCTAACACAGTTAGCGGACGCTAGACTAGAGCAGCCTAGGAATATTTAACACTAATCTTTCCAAAGTGACACACGGACTAGGGTTTAAAAACAAGGTTTATTCCCAATGCATCAGAAAAACTCATTTCCTGACATCCTTTACTTAATACTAGGCTTTCACATAACTATTAAACATCACCGAAAACAAATATTCTCAAACTTTCTTCTGCTCTTAATATTTATTTTCTTTTAATTTGGTATTTTTTAGAAGAATCATAATCTGTCTATTGTACCATCGGCCCGAACATTGCGGACGACGTCTGCGCGCATCCCCCCACCCGGTTACAACTATAAGATAAATAATGTTATTTCTTTTTAAAAAGCATTCTAAGAGAATAGGTCCCTATGTCTCTGATTTCTTCAACGCACATAGATGAAGCTTCTCATTATAAGAGTGCCTCACCTCTGAATAAAATTCATTCAGATTAGGTGTCACTCCATACAACTCTTATTGAAAAAGGTTAAGTCTATATATTTTCGATCCATTTAACATCACAAACTCTTCAGCGTACTGCTATTATTTTGATACCCCCGTTTACCTTGTTCGATTACTACTTACTTATGATTCTATTACATAGACTAATTTAATGAACTACTTCGTAGCAAAACCCCTCCCAATGAGAAGAGAGTTACATGTTATCGGCTGTTTACTGACAGCCTAAATATTCCTTCTCCTCCAACATACTCCGACATCTAGATAGAGTCTCTAGACTAATTTAACAAGTAACCATTTGGCAAAGTCTGGCAAAACTTTCCCTTTATCTATTTATCGTAATACCCAGCTGATCTTATACTCCTTATCACAGGCCGGGTATCGGCGATTACGACTTAAGATTTTAACTCCACGGGAACTTACCAGTCAGGCTGGTAGGATGACATAAGGTCCTATACCGTTGCCCACCGAAACGACTATTATAATTATATAATATATATTATATGATTATATAATATATAATATATAATTAATATACTATATATATATATATATAAATATATATACTAGAATATAATATCATTATATAGTCACCAAATATAAATAATAATCATATGGTGCTCAATAAAAGACCCATGGTAATAGGATAAGGTAAATCAATCAATGAAGACGATTCTACAAAAAATTAGAAAACGCGCCCACACATACAATGGGCTTCATAGAGCCCAAAAAGCTTAGGGTTACCACACATATAAAAGAAATGAACCAGAGAGTCCTAGTAGCCCATATAAAACAAGGCTATGCCCATAATTATGGGCCAACAAGGCACAAATAGACAGTCTAAAGGGCACCCACATATAATGAGTATCCGCAAGGCAAGCTAGAAAGAGTTTTCCAAGCACACGCAGTACATATAGAGGAACTAAAACAGGTTGAAGAGATATGGGAATTAGGTCCTTTATTACCGATGCTGTTCCTTCATAGTGGACGTTTAATCTCTTTTTGGTTTTAGGTTCGTTTGTGGATGCGATACGCAGCTTATTCGTTAGTACTGGCCATTTTCTTAAAGAGTCGAGTTCTGCCTGTGCCTGTTTTTGCATTCGTCCAAGTGCTATATACTTTTACATAGGTGCGTCGTGTTCCTTTATTACCAACTCAAGTAGGCTATCTGATTCTGGTCAAAAACAGACACGGCAATAATTAGCCTACTACTTTATTATTATTATTATATTATATATTTTCCGTGAAATATTTTATTTTTCATTACTCACGGAATTATATTCTGATCAAATACTCTGACGTACGCAATATCATACTGCTTATTGATCAGTCTTATTTATTTAGTGTAGAGTTGTTATTATTCAGTTATAGAATTAGTGTGCATCTTAGTTCGTAATACCTACTTCGTATTCATAACTATGTTACACACATGTTCTATTTTAGAGTTTTAGTGATAAAGTAAATACTTTTGATCCACGCAAAATGTTCCTGATTATGTGACAAGCGTTAAGGTGTCATTAGCATGAGTTTCATGGCCTTGTGTTCTCTTTATTATATTATAAATATATTATTTATATATAATTATTATAAATTAAGATTTATATTTTATTATATATATTATTATAATAGTATTCATATAATCATAGATGTTTGTTCATGCATTATTTGAGGTCGAAATCCTTCTACGATTAGTAGGCTATAAAGCAACAGACATACGAGTGTCAAAGGTATGTCTGCGTATAATTAGAGTTATTAGTCTCACCCTCAAACTACTATATAGAGTGATCCTAGTCATTCCAAATATTGAGTTAAATGTTATATTGAATTTAATATACTAATGTGACGTAGCTTTTCATATATTGTATTTCCATCTATATAGTCTCTTGGTTTATGTCATATTATGTGGAGTGTAGTTTCGTCGAATTGATGTAGATATACAGATACTCTTGGATTTCAACTCCGTAAAAGTATGACAATTAGCTTAATTCAACTACTTAGTTTCACATATGATATTGTATATTATGTATTTCCACTGAGAAAATTGCATAGTTCAGTGTATCCCAATTCTAGATGTACTCTCTCTAGTTATATGATTCGTAGTTCTATGATTATTTGAACCAGCTCTCCTAATTTTAGCCTCATCAGAAAAATTATTGGTTCCTCTTTAAGGTGCGTTATGGACACTGATATATGAATTCTAAGCCCAGCAGACTGATAATCTTGAATCAATTTTGTTGCACCTTTCCCCATTCTGATCTATTAATGCTATGTACACGTTTCTCTATCTCGGATAAGTACGTTCATACTTAAATAATTCGTTATATCCCAATGAAAGCTAGTATCTGATTGCGCTTGGACGACTGCACCGCCGTCCGTGGGCGGCGCACAAAAGCTGACTAACGGACTTGAGAGTGTCGTTTAATTTTCAATTGATTTACTATATGGTTTACTGTCCGATCCAAATTGACTCATTTTACAAATAGCGCTATTTGTACTGCAACTATACCAGAAATAATATAATGGTAATATGATATTAGTAGCAATAACCGATTACAAACACATTCACGGACGGATATTTATTATTATCCTAGTGACTCAAAACTACAAAACATTTGAACGAAGCTCAAACATTCCTCAGATGTTACGAAAAGAAAATAAAATCAACAGCCTTCTCTAGTTGATACACTATCATACGATATCTGCCCCAGCCATATCTTAACTGTTCGCAAGATAATATGAATGTCCATTGATGCTTAACTTGAGTGATAGGAGTACAAACATTACATATAGATAAAATATGCACAGTCAGTTCTCATGTCATTGTCTTGTAGGACCGAAATCGATAAATCGTTCATATGAACTTGCTAATGTTGAAGGAGGCTATGCCCAGCAGCAGACGCATTACCTGTTGGAGTGCTATCTCCGGATAATCTCGCTATACGGGTTTCGCTATGTATGTTTTGATTGGAATTTCTTTGGTTAATTGAGATTGTTTCTGCGTAAGCTTTTTCATCTGTAAATGTTGTTGTGTGCTAATGTAGGGGGCTCTGTGAGGAGTATTACTGACAATTAATCCCATCATCAAGATGCGCCTTATAGGAGATTTTGTTCTCAAGATGGCGTGAAGAGGCAACCGTACTATCGAAGGATTCTACTGAACAATGTTAGTTTTAATGTAGTTTCTGATCATGAGGCCCAATTCGTGAATGCCATTTGAGAAGGGCGATATTGTCGTACATAATTTCGTTTCTTTGTGCTACCTGTGTTCTTTCGACTTTGATGTAATTATACATGATTTACGGTTTGCGAGATGAAATCTAATATCTGTGGTGCGTACGATTGTGTTATGTGGTTTGTGTGTGATCTTGATAGTTTATGTATGTGAGATACAGAGTGGGTGTAAAGAAGTTACCCAAAAAAAAATTGAATGTATATTTGAATTCATTTTATATGGTGTTGTTTGAGTAATTGTATAGGAGCTGTTGCAAATGCGGATATATAATATTAAATAGAGAACCAAGACTTATAGATATTTAAAAAATAAAGACACAATGTTAATTTATTAAGCAGGAGTATATAAAGATAATATATATATATTATAATAGGATATTATATATATATATATATAAATATAAAATATAGAATATATATATATATATAAAATATATTATATACAATATATATATAATCATCATTACACTCACTATATATATACTATATATAATATATATATAATATATATCTATAGTATATAATAGCTATATAATATAATAATAGATAATAATATCATAACATATACATTAGATATAATATAATATAACTATATATATATATATATACCTATATCTATATAATAATATATGACACTATATATACTATCAGCTATACTAATATATAATAACAGACACTATAGAATATCCACTCTCTATACCTACTTCTACAAGCTTCTAATCGAACACTATAAACTAATATATCAATACTTATCATATATATACTAATAACTATCCACTACCCTTACTATATAAACATATTATACCTAAGTATACACTCACTATACTATATATCATACATTACTGCACACCCTCACACCTAATATACAGACCTATACCACAACTAATACTATATATAATACCCTATCTAGCTACACTATACTACATATCTACTCACATCAAACTAACCTATACCCTATACTCATATATCCTATACACCCCTCACGTAGTCTATAACACTACTACTACAAGTATCATACTATACGATATAATATACACGCATCTATACTATAACGCATACATATACTATACTATACTACTATAGTATATACCTATAAATTAATATATATCATATCGCCATATCTATCCACTATACTAATAAATACATACAATATAAATATATATATACTTATAACTATATATAATATAATACATCCCTAATATCACATAAATCATATACTATATAAAATATATATACATATATATTAATATAGTAACTATACATATTATAATATTCAATTATCGTCTTGTCATCCCATCACTCCATATAATATATAATATACCCAAATATATATACTAACCACTATTATATATATACCAGTAACAGTTCTAATATACGTATAATATATATATTATATAATATAATATATATAAATATTAATTCCATTGTCTGACCTTTTAAACTATCGCCCTAAATAGATCTAACTTGTATTCTATCTAATCTTTGAAACCCTTTCTCAACTCTCTTTTCTTAGACCATCTGGAATCTATTCCCATTTCATTTAATACCGATATCGCCATACGGCTTATCGGGGCCTCTAAGGGTACACTAGCGATATTACTTTCTAATCAACTAGATTATGTTTTTGCCCCTTAGAGATACAGGAGACTTGCGTAGGTAGCACAGAACATATCCAAAGCATTTACCGGGAATTAGCACGCAGTCTACGCTTTCCCAGATATCTCTCACTGTGACCATTTAACTTTTATTTATGTTACTTAGACTAACAATTCATTACAAATCACTCAATAGCAACTGTGTGGA
>JABUQX010089453.1:0-35000 GCA_015478945.1 Trachelipus rathkii | reverse complement strand
ACTTCGGCTAATAAAATTGAGTAAATAGGTGACTAAGAATCACCTATAGAAAAATTTAGTAAATATGATACCTGATCACCACCTTACCAGTGTTCGTCGGTTCGTCCCGAATAACGACCTGCAGAGAGGGTTTATTTTATTAATCAGCCTATTGTGGTAACCAATACGTTCCTTATATATTGTCTGGTTCTAGGAGCTACGATAATAAGTATTCTGTTAACGATAAGTTTTAGAGGTACGTGGAAAAAACTGTGCAGTACGATGGAAAAAATCAGTACTAATGTCAGTGAGCTGATCGGAAGATGCCTACCTTCAAGCCGGATTAAAAATGAGAACTACGACTTAATTTACAAGTTATCTATTATACTGATATTAATCCTACTAATTACGTGGGATGTACCGATTCTGTAAGCTGCTGCGATTTCTCGTTCTATAGGGCATCTAACGCTCACCACTCAACAACCTGAATACCCGAGTGATAATAAGAGCCTAAAAGAAACCTGAGCCATGTCCACGTGAATAAAGGATATAATCAACTCACCGTCCTTCCTATTCATATTATAACCATTTGAATTTATCTTCACGTACCTTCTTGTATCAATATTGACGGGAAGACTACTAGTCCCAATTTACTAGTACATTTTCTCTCCTCTTTGATGATTACCGCGATCTATATCGAAAAATATCAGATAGCATGAAAAGCAATGCGGCAATAAATTAGTTTTAAAGATACATATACTGAATTGTGCGATTACTGCACGCTTGGATAATGTCATCCACGTGACCATGCGGCGCGGCTATCAAAACGATAGAAATTCAATGAATGTTTTATACCAAATTGAGACGACGTTTTTTTAAAAAATGTATGAACATTCAATAATAGTTGATCATCGGCCAGAGGAGTAAATACCACTTTTTTAACTATTATCGACGTAAAATACAATTCCGTCATTGCTAAACGTTATAATGATTTCGGGCGATTAACGGCGGCATAACGGTGATTATACAGGTCGTACGGTACGTAATGATGAAGGTACGATATAACGCGTATTTTTTAACGATCACCTGCCTGAAACTCTATTCTCAGGTGAGTCGCGGTTATGTCTTATTTCGGTATGAGGGAACATTCCTCGGAAAGTACCTTCGATCAGGTCTAACTTTTCAAGGAGCAATATAACCATAAAGTAGTCTCGAACATCGAACTGGATAAAATACCGGTTCCTTTAATAGCGGAAAGTTTTACCCGAGCTTCTAAAGTTACCAGGTACGTCTGCGTGAATGAAACTTAGCTCGAGTAATACCCTTCCCATATAATAATATCGATTTATTATATATCGCTATCTCATTCTCTTCATGGATTGAGGTCTACTACTTCTATACACATTGCCACTAGTAGATTAAAGATCCTGATAATTAGGTAATTTATTATGATATTTAAAAGCCTCATTTTACTGTAAATATAAATCTAACAAAAATTATACTTACCTAGTCGATCCTCGTTAAATGAATGAACCGAGGTGTAACCCGAGTACGGCCGCCTTTGTTGACGTCGCTATTTGTCGCGACGACAATGGGAAATAATATGATGTGATTTATTTAATGTTATTATTAACGACGCCTCATTCTTTAAATAGAAGAAGGAAAGCATTTACAGGTCCGCTACTGTCCAAAAATGCGTAATTCGAAACCCCATGATATAACAAATAATTAAATATAATTTCTGGTGTAACGAAACGGTTCTAGAGACGGTTATGGAGGACCTAATAAGTTGTAATATAACTTATTAATTATCTAAGCCGTACAACAGAATAGGTTGAAATCGATACCTTTCAATAGATTAGCGTCTCATAAAGCTCACCGTTGCTTCGCCGAGCGTGCGATGCGTGCGGAGAAAACTCGTTGCGTGATTGATTTCCGGCCACGTGGCAGTTTGCGAATTTATTAATCATCGTTAAAAACGTTGGAAAACCAAATAACTTTCTTTCAGAAGCGTGTCTTCGGCTATATCACCTGAGATTAGTGCTCTAATACTTTAGTACTATATTGGGCCCAGTTCAATAATCACCTCAACGCTATCTATATATTAACACTTCTGATGAAGTTTAAACTAAACCATAATAAAAACCCAGATTTCACGTGGTAAATTATATTCAAATCAAGTCTAACGACACTAGTTGAAGTGGTTGTAATAGCGGCGGCGCGTTCTTTCTCGGATGTCCTTTATTTAAAATTTATAGCTGAGTTAAAAAATAACTCTCTGGTTTATTACACTTGAGTGACCGAACTTGGTAATCAGGTTACGATTTCACTATTCAATCGTTGCTCGCACAAGATAAAATGAACGTCTCATTCATTTTCGACTCTGAAAAATATGTTGCATAAAAAAATAGTATATTATATTTAAAATATATAATAAACAATAAAGATTAATATAATATTTATTATTAAAGAAGTTAATATTTAATAATAATAATAATAAGTAAGAATCATATAATTAATATAAGTTGTTACAATAAAATAATTATATATCTTTAATTATTTAATGAAAAATCGAGTATTTTCTATCAAATTCATGCCCCGTTCTTGATTGATTTTACTTTCTTCTTCAATGAAATATTTTATCACATCTTCGCGACTGGGGGTTATTGTATTTAAAATTTCCTTTTCAAAAATAACCATTTCTAAATGCGTTGTCAACAAAAATATTTTATGTTGTGAGGTCTAATTAATCTATTTAATAATTTTACATATATATAGATAACCACTGTTCTACGTAATATAATTCTCATAGTAGTATAATATAAAATAATAATAATAGCTGTTTTTTTATATATTAAATTAATATTTATTCTGTTATCAGCTAAATAATTTCTAATCAACAAAAGGAAGATATAGGATATGAGTTAGTAAATATAAATTTGTAATAATATTTTATTTATATTTATTATTATCGGTTTTTGCTTTAGATCTAATTTAATTAATCGGAGTGATAAATTACGATATTATAATGAGTTAATATATATATTCAAATAAATGATTGAATATAGATTAGAGTAAGTTTAATTATTATACTACTAGAAAGCTGAAATACAGATATAGAATTAAATTATATTATTAATGCGCTTATAGCACTATAATTTAAGCTATATATATGTCGATAGTAAAGCACAATATTTTTACTATTATTATTTCATAATAAATGCCTTACTTTCTATTTGGTAAATTTAAAAATATGTTTGGTTAATATGAACTACTAAATTTAAATTAATTTCTGTTAGGCAAGATTAAAATATATAATATATATAAGTAATATTCGTAGTTTAGGTTATGATATGTGATAATATTATTATTATATTAAATAATTCCGGTTCTTATATTAAGTGTACTGTTGATATATAATGTATAGCTACTGACACATTCATGGATTTATATTTTATAATCTTATATATATATATTTACCAGGATTTGATTATATTATATATTTACTATATAGTACCCATACACGGTATTAATTTGATATTATATCGATAATACCCTCTATAATAAGTGTATATATAGGGGGCATGATATAGGGGCTTGATCGAAGAAGTGTGTGTAATATTAATATACTTAAAATAGTAAATATAATATTAATAATATTATTAAATATATTTATATATATACTATAACTATACATATGTATTTATCAAAAATAGATAAGTTAATAAAGGCATAATAATAATTCATAACTAGTTACTAAGTAAGAAACCAATTTACATATTCGTTTAAGATCTAAAAAATTAAAGTTACTTCTTTAAAATTAAGTGTATAATTTAGTCATCGATATGTAATACCGATGAGTACTGCCTCAAATTATTAATAACTGATAAAATATAATTAGATTCTATTTTGTCTAAAAGTAAAAGAAGATTATTAAGGGTATGTATAATATTATGATTTGCTAACCTATATTTTATAATTAAAAAATTATTAATAATTTTTCCTTCTCAGAGGTGTTCAAAATAATTGCCTATCTTTATTTCTCGAAATTTATCTCACTTAAATAAATTTTATCTCACCTAAAAACCAAAAAGGTATTCGTGAAAATGCTTAATTTCAAAAAAAATAATTTTCACAATCAGTGCAATTAATCTATTATCAAAGTGTTCCATGTGAATCTATGTTTATAAAACATCTTTTTTGAAAATAATTATTGTTTTATTTAAAATATAGCAGCAGAATTAAATACATCATCTGGAACTATTATTCATGATATTAAACAACTATACGTTTATACTAAAGTTTATTATATTATTTCAAATAATAATTTCTTTTTCATATATGATAACGATAAAGAAATTGTCACGATTGAGTGATGAATAAAATATTTATTTTATGAATCGCATTTTTCAACAGACCTAGTGTAGAAGAATTATATGTGAAATATTAAGTATAAATTAAAACAGAAGAAAAAGAATAAATAATAATGGCCAAAGAAAAGATAACTGGTAACTGATAAAATAAAAATAATAATTTTTATAAAATGGTACAAAAATGCTAAAATAATATATTATCTATAAACATATTTCACCCTAAATGATAAGCTAATAACTTTACTATTTATAGAAAAAAATAGAAAAAATTAATATAGTTAAATTTTAAATATAATTTGTATGTGAGCGATACTCATAGGCTCTTATAATCTAACTAGGCAATTATTTACCCTTTTAAAAGAAGACACTTATTTAATTTATACTAAACGAAAATTATGTTTCTACATGATTACAGTGAATAATAGTCCTTTTTATTTGAAAAATGTCGTTAGAAACTTTAATATATAATATTTTCTACTTACATAGGATTGACGTACGTACTAACACTTTAAGGGTAGGGTTCAAGAAATACCCTAGCGTGGGTAAGAAAATCAATCCTAAGGTAAAAGAATTATAAAATTCTATAAATGAATGTGTAGTAATTAAGATCTAATATGAAACCGGAAAAGTATAAATAATAATCCACTAACAAAAACCCTAGTTATAAGTTTATAGATACTATCTAACATTAAAAAGAGGCCGCACGCAAAACACCACTCGAAAATATAATATTAGAGAACAAAGTTAAGAAAAAAAAATTGTCCGAGCTAATGTGCACAAAAATTATTCTATCGATTTCAGTAATTTTATTAGAGATATAAACTTCACTCAATTTTCTGTTAAATTTAAAAGATATCCTTCAGTAGTTTGGACCAACCTAGTGAAATGTATCTAATCATCACTCTTCCTTTGGTACGCAATCTGCGACACAGAAATGGCAAGTAAATAACACTAGACTATTATTAAAGGAGAAGAGGGTATACGATAGACGTCTCAAAAATTAAACTCCAAGCAGGACGGAGCCCGAAGAGTATACTGCACCAAAGAGTATAATACAAAGATAGAGCCTTCAGAGAATAACATCATACTTAGTTTCCACACGTCCACACTCTTAGCAAGAATTTCAGTTCTGGTGAGACAACCACCTGCGCATTATTAAATTTTATGCGAGTGTCACTCCTACAAAACCCCCCACAGTTTCGGCGAAGTATGCTGATGAAGAGACTATTTTTCAATAATGAGAGAATAGAAAAGAAGAGCATACAAAATTCCAAAAATACAAGAACGGAGGGAGCTAATTGATAACATCATTGATTAGAGAAATACATACTACTGAATAGTTATCAATCAAAAATAATATATAGAATACATATATTAAATGTATATAACATACATCTTAAATCCAAAATACCCATTCTAATAAAATAATAATTTTTCTACATATCAACCTACCCTAACTACATTATACTAAAATTAATACATTTAATATTCTCAACTTATATATATAATAAAATATAAAGATATAATTATTTACTGTCTTATATTTTAATAATACTCATAACTTTCCATAGAATCCATTTCGTAACCGCTCCATATATTTAAACACTTGAAGATTCAACCCTTTATCTTGTGCGAGCCTAAAATCTGAGAATGAATAATGCTTAATATCGATCAAAATCCGATCCTATATTGATAGGTACCCACACCTCAAAGTTGCACTAATTAACGATAGTGTTTTAACGCTAAAATATGAACATCAAAAGGTTGTGGAATTCCGGTAGAGGGCATCCGCAGCCTCTGTCGCACCAACCCACTTCACTCGTAGTGTCGGAGTACATTGACTATTAGACCCGCCTCACCGCACAGGTGTGCCACCAAATGAGGTTGGTAATAGTGAACGCTCTAAACTATGCATCCAGTAAGGTAGAGGGAGCTTGCCGAGGCAATCCGTTGTGAGGCTTTTTCACAATCGAAGTTATCAATGATTAACGCTGGCACATCCTGGTGATAATTCTCAGTAAGACACGTTCTGAATAAGATAAAGTTTGAGGTTTTTCAACGTTTCGTGTTAAATTCGCAAAGTGCCCGGGCCTAAGGAAAACACGCGCAATAAGAGGTTAATTTTAAGCGACGCTACGCACGTCTATACTAGGCAATGAGGTGAGCTTTAGCCGCATCTTCATTTAGCCTAAAATGAGTGTATATCGATTATATTCATCATTTCTATATAGGCTTGATCGTGCCTATGATATATTAAATCGGATATTCAATAACTTTTTTCTCACACTCAGTGACCAGACCGATTTCTATACCAAGATATATGAGTTTAATTATTATCGAACTGGGTTTCGAAAATAACGAATTTTTCTAATCGACGATATTATTGGGGACTGGACGCGCCCTATCCTTCTCTTCAGTGAAAGAATAGCTAGCATAAAAAAAATATATATATATTAATATATATATTCATAGTTATAAAATAACCATCAACTCACACTTTGCCATTGTCTATATAGGTCGCGCAACAAATATAACGGATACTATCAACCAAAGGCGCCCGGGTTACCACCGGAGCATTCGAGGTAATTAGCGACTGAGTTAATAAAGTTATTAACGATATGAAATTTATTACTCGAATGTAGGTCATTTCATAATCAACGCGTCTTTACCGTGGAATGGAGAGTCACGAGCCCATTCCATGACGAGGTTATTATGTATTAGAAAGCGAAAAAATTCGATATTTATTTTCTTATGTGAAGGGAAGGGTCTCTAGCGTGTCATTCACGCAGTAATCGCCTTAGGACGTAGGTTATCTTACGGGAACCTCACGCAATTATTATTATAAAGGAAACGGTTTATTCTCATGTTAATCGATGTTTCGAGACTCTATTATTCCCGCTCCTTGATAAGGACCTGATCTGTTAAAGGTATTACGGAGAATGTCCTCTACATCGAAAAATAAGAACAAAACGCTCGACCCCGGTAAATTAAGAGTCTGAATATAGTGTCGTAAAAATGAAGCGTATATATCGTCACTTATATAAATCTAATATGGCACGTCGCATCGAGTACCCTGAAGGCTACGCCGTTATACTGACCCTCGAAATTACGATCGCTGTAACGTGATTGAGTATTTTCGTCGAAGTAAAAAAGGGTATATATTTTTCCCGGCAGTATATATAGAACAATTTGAGTCTACTTTTACTAAAAACCGTACGTAACCATGGATTAAAATCCTACTTTGAAAAGCTATATATATATATTATATTATATAATATATTAGGTGTGAATCGATACCGATTTCCCGATCGAATAAAGCTTACAAACATCTCGTCACACGCGATGAGAGTATAAAGACTAAACTATTTTGCCGCAGTTCATGTATTCGATAGCCGTTTCACGAAAAAAGAAAAAGACGTAGTCCCCGTATTCGAAGGATTGTAAACGAAATCTGGAGAAAATTGAGTCAATATGATATAATATGTTGATTAATCTTTCGAATATTCGGTTTTTAGGGTCTCTGAATAATCTATAAATTGGGAATCTACCCCTTGAGTAAAAATCCACTGACTAGTCCAACCGATGATAGATATAATGAGTGGACCGTCACGTCGGTAAAACGAATATAAGTCGAGTTTATGTCTTCGGGCTGAAGTGAATAAGGCTATCTTCCGACGCTACTGAACGTTCTCACGTTTAACTACCAGTTTTATCCCGTCACGCTCACCGTCGAATATTTTCTGCAGGCCGGGCTCTATTAATAGGCGTTTATATATAAGTATATATGGTAACCATCAAAACGAAAAACCCTCCTCTCGTAGTGTTTTCGCTGAAAAACTAAGTCGAAAGTAATTTAATGTAAATTATGGCAATATTTCGGTGTTTGTAACTTTTTCTCACAAAGCAACGAGAAAATCGACTATCGAATTTCTTCGAAAATCTAAATTTACAAAATTCTTTTCGCCTTAAAAAGCTTACTGACTAATATCTAGATGAAATAAGCTATACGTATTTATTAAAATTGTATAGTTTCTCGCTCCTAGATGAGGAAGGAGTCCTACTATACTAGTTCCCATATTCGCAAAGTTGAAAAATTAATCGATTATTATACCATTTCTGCTGCTAGTTAAGAAACTTTGCAAGTTAATGCTAAGTCACAAAAACCGTAATTGACGTAACCTAACCAAAAATTTAGAGTCTAGCTTCATTAATGTATGAAACCTAAATTTCCAAAAGCCGCGGCGTAGTATAGGTGACTATAGTTGATTTTTGTAATCTGAGTCGTTATAGGAAAAAAGGGACAGTTTTTGTAAGTAAAAAAACTATATATTAAAATTAACCGATTTTATAATACCGCACTCACGAGATCATCAAAGTCTTGCAGTCTTCGCCAACCCATGGTCTTATGTCATTGATCACTGCCAAATAGCGACGCCAGAAGTTACAACCAAAATATTGTGAATAATTCGAAATCTAATAATGGTTTCATAGCTTCTCTTTGGAGCGGCTGTGGTTGATAAATTGATGTTAGTAGATGGATGTCTTAAGTTAATGTAAGAGCGCGTGAGGGTGGTGGTGTAAAGAAAGAAATGAATGAATAACCAAAAAAAATACTTTTGATAAAATTGACTTTATTTAATTTTTTAGATTTCATTATATTAATGTCCTACAACATCTGCCGAGCAAAATTATATTTAAACCTAAACAAATGAAAAATATAAAAACGATAGCTAATGTAATTTGTTCATCACTGTAGTAGTTCACCGGGCTTTTATCGTAATTATTCTCGTCGTTAATCGACGGTTTTAGGTGATCGGATGTTGATGACTGATTATTTTTAGAGTCTTTTTTCCCTTCGACGTTTGCATTTTTCTCGATCTTTGTTGAGAATGAATCGGCATTGGAATTTGTTTTATTATTATTGCTGGCACTACTTCTATCGAGTGTTTCAACATTCGCTGATGGGTTTGAAATATTAGTGATTGATAGGGTCACGTTTTTAAATATAGTCGTGAATTTATCACCTTCGTTTAAAAAAGATGATTTTGTACTGATTTTGCGTTTTTCCTCAATGACTAGAAGCGGAATATTGGAGGACTCCGCCTCTCTAATACTTGCTTTCGTACCCCTTTCGTTCAAAAAAGGGGTCTCGGCGTTGGAAATAGCGCCTTCGGTAGTCGATGAGTGTAAACTATCCGATCGAGGTATAACTTTAGGTACTTCGGTGACACTTTCGATTTATTTTTGAGTTTCTACATCTTTTCCTACTACGGGAAGACTATTCTTGCTATTTTCGCGTTTCGTATTTGGTCGAGGGACGATAATTTTAGCCGACTGCGATTTAGAATCTTCAGATTTACTACCAAAAGTCATGTCGTCCGAGAGGATACCCGGCTATTCACCACTGCGGTTCCTTTGATATTTCGAATTGTTAGTACTTTAATAACTACCTCATAAGTCTAGATAACTTTTACGAACACACACCCTAAGTATTCAATTAAATATCTAGGACTGACAAATAATCGTTGTGTTGCGTGTGGAAGAATGACTAATTTGTGGTGGTTTCATTAACTTTCCGGAAACACGGGGGGGTTTTAGGCACTTTTAAGGGAGCAGTTGGAGAGCAAGATAGCGGTTTCCCTTTATACCGAACACCAATTTGAAGTACTTTAATTCGCATATCATACGCGCAGGCCTGTTCCTCGTTCGCTTATATGAGATAATTCTGAAATTTTTCTTGCTTAGCGGTTAGTTGATAAAGAATTAGATGACGAAACTTATATGCTTTGCAGTAGTGCCTGCTCAAAGGTAAAATCAAGTCAAATACCCTTATTTAACTAAGAATCCGGAATTTAATCTCTAGATATATTTCTAGATTTGAGCAGGATAATTTTTTTAGTGTTACAAGAGCGGGAACCCGCGTTCATTATACCTATCGCCATGCCTGCAGGAAACTGGCATAATTCACATTGGAGGTTACAAGCAATCTCTTAATTCATGGCGGGGAAGATTTCATTAAGGGCTTTTAATTTTAGCATAAAACGTAGTCCGCTTCAGTAATGTGAAACATATGTATAACATAAAGTATACTAGACTTTCCACGCGATCGGAAAATCCTACGCAAGAGAATTCTCGTAGCTTGGATATTCTTATATTCGCATTGAACGCGCATGTAATCGGCTAAGAAATCGCAAAGCCGAAAATAAAGAGACAAGGAATCAATGAATACATTAAATAATAATTATTTAGTCGAATAATAATTAAGACACTAAAAATGACGTTTTGAAACAAATGTATTGTATTCTCAATTAATTTATTAATTTTTTAATTTTTATTATTTAATTTATTAGAAAATTTCCACACCAACAGGTCCTCAAGAAAGCAGGTTTCTAATAAACAAACATTTGTATTTGACTCGCACGCCAGATTCTTAGTTAATATATAAAACATAAATGCCTTTAAACACTTTAACATTTGCCATTTTTTAAATTATAATTTCTTTTTTTAATTTCTTATAGTGCAGAGCGAAACCACTATTTAAAGTTTTTTTTTCGTTGTGAAGTCTCAAATTTCTGCCGTTCAATCATGGATTTTACGCGCCTTCTTTAACCCTTAATGGAAACTTTTTAGCAGGTTAATTCAAGTACAGTAAGCAGTTTCCCAATACGCTTCGTGAAGAACTGAAAGAAGTACCTTGCGGAAAATTTTGAGCCTGCTTCTTTCGCAAACGCTTCGCAATGTTAGAAAAGAACCCAATTTCGAAGGCATAACAAAATGAAACCATTTTGGAAAGATCTACCGTTTATTTTTTACCGAGAGATATGCGACGAGTTTTTTCAGAAATCAAAAATTCCTTTTTTAATTTGCGTTGAGACTTTAAATATTTGAGTGATAAGTACAAAAAAGAGAAAGAGGGCCCAGGGAAAGAGACACTCGAAATGTTTAAAAGAATCATATGGAAATAGGCGAAATTTAATTCAAACGATTTTCTGACGTCTGAGAACATCTACGAACTACGGGTATCTGCACACATCCTTCAGATACCGACTTATGCGGGCTTTCAGAAGTCCTCATATAAGAGAATTTTACCTAATAAATAGAACTGATGGCGATGTGATAATTCAATCAAGGGCAATGAGAGGGGGCTATAAGATAACATCTTATCGTCTTACTGAAAGGCACATTCCTTACCTTTTAACACGTGAATGAATTATGTGGATTCAATTCAACTTATCAAAAACGGACAATGGTTCAGCTTTAGTGAGCTTGTTAGCGGGGAGATATCGAGGATGAGATGATCATGAACATAGAATGACGTAAAAAATTTTACTCAGAAATATTGAAAATTGCTAAGCTTTGAAAAGTTTTTCTGTGTTAAGTTTTTGTTCTTCGATTATATTGTAGACTATACTTTAACGCAATATTGTATATTTCCAACGAGAGCTTAAATGGGAAGGACAATCTAAGATTGTTTTCGGCAACCCCGACGAACTATTTGACCCTTAAATTATACATTTTCTTTCGAATATTCTATGTTTTTCCCACCACATTTATTTGTGAAGTACAAATGTTTAAATCGTACTTAATCGACCGTTTAAGCACGACAAACATCCACCGATTTCTTTTTGATTCTTGGCTCTTTAGAGAAATGAATCTTATTAATAAGAGAAAAAAAAAGAGACCATTCCCTTTAAATGCTGATACGAGTTTGTGTTTTAATGAATATTCGAACCCGACTCACCTTATTTCATGTTTCTCGATTCTGAAAGCCTTAAAACAGTCTTCTAATTCGATGGAAAACAACGAGATTGAGCTCTCTGTAGCTACTGGAGTTTCTACGGATGGAAGAGAGAATGAACTCGGTCAAGCAATCTCTTAAGACCGAATGCTTGAATATATTACTTCTTTATTTTGGTCTCGTATACGCAATTCCTTGGCGAGTATTGAAAGGATTAAATTATGAAGAGGTTATTGATTTTGTTTTTGGAGTTTCACCCGAAACGATTCAGCCTCCAATTGGCTTGCCGCACCTCATGGGGTTGCCATCGATAGTACTTAACTTGTTGGGAATCGACCAATCGCAAATAAATCCTTTCATGAAAGCTATTTGTAATTCGAATGAAGAATTCATATATGAATTTGGGTATTTTTCAAAAGCGCTCCCATCTCTTACGAGAGAAATTAAAACACCCAAGGAGAAATATGTGGTGTCGGGTTTAATCGCCGACCATATTCGGAACCTTTGTGAACCACCAGAAGAAGAAAATATTGGCCCCTCTTCGTTTGCGCTAAAGAAATTTCATTTCACACATTTCAGATCTTCCATTGCTGAAAAGATACATAGAATATGTGTGACAGATTTATTCAAAAAAATGTTTTTATCTGGTTGACCGAATTGGAAGGGTTATCTCAAACGCAGATTTTGAAATTTCCGCCACATTAATCGATTTGTTCTACAATCACGCAAAATTAAAGGACGATGTTCTAATCAGTTCAAAAATATCGGAGCACCTGGCTTATAACGGCTCCTGTATTGCTAGAAACAATATTCGGCTTTCGACCTTAAAACAGATTTAATGCTTTTCGCAACATGGAGAAATGCGCCAAATTTGAAAAAGTTGGCTAGAAAGAATTAATTTATTGAAGAACTCTGTACATGTTCATGGCTAAGATGTTTAAAATTACCCAAAGGGAAATTGCTGTTAAAAAATTTAAAAAGTATTTACTTTGGATGATTGCGCAGGATACCTTCAAACGCCGCTTAAGGAATAACGCTTCACTAGAAGTTGTGTATTGAATCGTCGTAATTGTTTTCGTCTACCCTTTTATCGACGATGAGGATTAAGGCGAAAGAGAACGGCCTATTTGTCAACATACATAACATGCACGGGCTATTACGAGGATTCTCTCAGACTAGCCGCCACAATCGTTACTTTTGAAAATGAACACAAGAGAAGGTTTTCGCGTGATGACAGCTTCGTACAGAGAACCTGTGCGCCGCAGAACGATTAATGTTTTTTTACGTGGGGGGAACACCAACTTCGATTCAGCAAAAACAAGGGAAATTGAACGTGATTGGAAAAACGCATTTTATTCCACTCTATAAGAAATAACAAAGTGATTTTGGCGGTGGATGGGTTAGTGGTAGTGTTGGTTTTCTCACTACATTACTCTAAATTAAATTTAGGAATATTATGGTATTACTTTTCTTTCCTTAGATACTTTCATTTTGAAAGTTTTGTGCATCTCATACCGAATTTTCGCGTTGACTCGACGGGGCTACGGGTACTTGATCCGTCGATCTAACTATATTTCGTGAACGCGTCAGCATTCCGATTAAATAGATTAGGAAACTGAAAACGCTTCTCGAACTGTGCTCGATCGACGGGAGTGAGTTCTTATCCGTTTAAACCGGCTTGAAAACCTAATTACGTTACACATAAGTCGAACGCAGCATTATATTTAATTATTTTTGGCACAAGCGTTCACTTCGCAATTGCCTAGAATTGATCATTTCCGATCAAATAAATTAGGACCTGAAACGTTCCGAAGATACTTCGTAATCGATAGCCTACGGCTCATTTAATCGACCTCCGATAGAAATATTATTACCCCTGATGGACAGCATATATTCGATCTAATAATATTAAAGATAGTTTGAAACGCATTTTCATCGATCCTCGCTGACCTCGCGAGCTCTATACGAGATTTCATTAATCTTTTAACCTGGCATCTAGCCTAATCCGATACCCACATAAGTCGCATCCGAGCGTTTATTTAATTGATATTTCGGCACAGGATCATCCGAGGCGAAGATCGAAGATCATTCCGATCAAATCAAATTAGGAACTGATACCGTTACCGATCGATCTACGTGATTCGCGAGCCTTTACGGGTTCTTGATACCTCGTCGGATAAGCGTAGATTTTACCTAGTGACATGACTGGACATATTCGAATCATTTTAAATAGGAAATGAAAAAGCTCTTCATCGATCCCCGCCTCGACTCGAACGTGGCTCTACGACGTTCTATCCGGTAAAAGTAAAGCCCAACGCGCTACACGGCACTCGTCCGATCGGAGGCATTTTTTTAATTTTACTTTTTTGAGCAAAGTTCATTTCGATTGCGCAAGTCGCATGAGTCAATCATAATTCGATCAAAACATTAGACTCCAACTGTCCGAAGAGCTCGCTGAATCGACGAGCTTAAACGAAGTTCTTAATACCGATCGCTTCAGAATATTTAGTGATGCTGAATTATCGGTCAATTAAATTAGGAACTGAAACGCTTCATCGATCTCGCGACTCGACGGGGGCCTCTAGGGTTCTTAATCGGTTAACTAACTACGATACCGACATAAGTCATCGCGAGCATTTTTTTAATTATATTTGGACAAAAGTTTATCGATTGCGATCGATGGATATTTACCGATCAAATAAATCTAAGGAACTCAAACGTTCCGAGATCCTGCCGAATCGACACGGCCTTACGGTTACTTTATCCGATCGATAGACAAATTTAGTGAAGTTGACTGATATATCGATCAATTAAATTAGGACTCGAACACGCTTCATTCGATCTCGTGACATCGACGGCCTTAGGAGTTCGACTCCGGTTAAACCTAACTAACGATACGCATAAGTCGATCGGAGCATTTTTTTAGTTATTTTTGGCAAGAGTTCCATATTTGCAGGCAATAATTCATTTCGATTCAAATAAATTAGCGAAACTGAACGTCGAGATCTCAGACGATCGACGAGCACTTAACGAGTTCTTAATTCCGCATCGATAGACATATTTAGGATTGACCAATATTTCGATCAATTAAGATAAGAAGTGAAACGCTTCATCCGATCTCCGCTGACGTCCAGAGCTTAACGAGTTTTCTTCAATCTTTTAACATTCACGTTTAAAACTATTGTCCACATAAGCTCGAATCGGAGCGTTTTTTTTTAATTATTTTGGCAAAGGTTCATCGATTGCGAGTCGAATTGATCATTCCCGATCAAATAAATTAGGAACGAAACGTCCGAAGGATCTCGTGGAATCTGACGAGGCCTTACGAGTTTCTTAATTCCGATCGATAGAACTATGTTTACGTCTAATGATGATATTTCGTCAATAAAATTAGAATGAGTGTCAATCGATCCGCAGACTCGAGGTGGCTTACGACTTCTTAATCCGAACGTTAACCCAAATCGATGCGCGAGATCGATCGGGATTTTTTAATCTATTTTTGGCAACAGTTCATCGATTGCGAAGATCGAATGGATCATTTCCATTTCAATACATTAGGAAACTGAAACGTTCCGAGATCTCGCCGAATGACGGAGCCTTACGAGTCTTATTCCGATCGAAGCTGACATATTTAGTGAATGACTGATATTATTTCGATCAATGAAATGGTAGGAACTGGAGTACGCTTCCATGCGATCTCGCTGACTGACGGCTTAGATAGTTCTACTAATCCGGCGGCTTAACCGTACGATACGCATAAGATCGATCGGAGATTATTTTTTATTATTTTTGGCAAAGGTAATTTGATTGCGAGTCGAGATTGGATCAGTTTCCCGATCTACTAAAATTAGGATGAAACGTTACCGGAAAGCATCTCGCCGATCGACGACCTTTACGAGTCTTAAATCGACTCGTGGACATATTAAGTGAATGACTGAATATTTCGATTGCAATTAAATTAGGAACTGAAACGCCTTCATCGCAATCTCGCATGGACTCCGACGGCCTTGAGGAGTTCTTATCCGTGGTTTTACCTTATCGATACCGAACTAGCTCGATCGAGAGCATCTTTTTAATTATTTTATTGGCAAAGGTTCATTGAATTGCGGTCGAATGGATCATTTCCGTCAAATGAATTATTGAACTGGAAAACCCGTTCCGAACTACTCAGCCGAACTCGACCGAGCGACTACGAGTTCTTAAGCCGATGTCGAATAGAGATATTTAGGTGAATGACTAGATATTTCGAGTCAATAAAATTAGGAAATCTGAAACGCCTTTCATCGATTCCTCGGCTGATGATTCGACAGGGCCTTAGGAAGTGTCTTATACCGGTTAACCTTACCGATCCGCATAGGTCGAATGCCGAGCATTTTTTTAATCGAATTTTGGCACTGCATATACAGTCCAAAATTGCGACGTGACGAATATAGCAATCGTCATCGTACGTGAAAGGGCCGAAAGACTTCGCCTAATGAACGAGCCTTACGCAGTGTTTAATCGAAACGATAGACATATTTAGTGATGATGCTGGATATTATCGATTCAAGCTAAATAGGACTGAGAACGCTTTGCTCGATCGTTCGCATGAACTTCACGGGCCTTAGGTTCTTACGGTAACTAATACGATCGCATAGGTCGATTCGGAGATTTTTTATTATTTTTGGAAGTTCATTAGATTGCGGTCGAATTTGTCATTTCGATCAAATAATTAGGAATGAAAACGTTCGAATCTCGCGAATGCGACGAGCATTACGATTTTAATCCGATCGATAGACTATTAGTGCAATGACGATATTTCGATCAAATTAAAAATTCAGGGAACTGGACAACGGCATCATCGATCTCGCTGACTCGCGAGACCTACGAGTTCTATTCTGGTTAAGAAACAGATAATAAGGGAATGGGAAGCATTTTTATTTTTATTGTGGACAAACGTTATCGATTTGCGAGTTGAATGGATTCAATTTTCCGATCAAATTAAATTGAGGAAGCTGAACGTTCCGAAATCTCGCTGCGAATCGCGAGCTTACGGTTTCTAATTCCGATCATGACATATTTTTAGTGAATGATTGTATTCGATTCAATTAATAGGAACTGAAGGTTTCCCGGTTATCGTGACTCGACGGCTTCGGTACTGAATCGAGCGAATCGACTATATTTATGTGAATATCTACTACCGTATGATTTAGAACTGAAACGTTTCGTCGGTTTCGCTGACTCGACGGCCTTCGTAGTTCTTAATCTTGGTTGCCGAAAATGATGCCGCGTAAGTCGATCGAAACATTTATAAAAAAATTTTGCAAATTTTATCGATTTTTTGGTCGAAAAAGCCTACCTCAGGTATTGATGCAAAAGGGCGATATTAAGGTCAACTGGATTACACCACACCGCTCGCTACGTTCCCAGTGTTCTTTGCGGCGGAAATAGGCCCTAAATAAATGATGATGTAAAAGGTTCGAATAATCCATCACGGAAAATGGCACCTTTAAAAATTATAGTACAGAAAAGGAAAAAAAATGTAGATAGATACTTTAACCGTGAGGTAACATTCCGACGAAAAAAGGACCGGAAATACAAGGGAATTATTAATCTTTTTAAAATACACAAAATCTGTTGGCACAAGAGGAGCGAGCCGAGCACGTCGCTTGTTATTAATCTTTTAAAAATACACCTGAATCTGTTTGTAAATATAAACAAATTTATGTTTCTAATAAATATTTTTTCATAATCTCAATTATTCTAAATATTTTTTAACACATTTTTCGAATCTTGTGAATATCCTGATTACCTACACTCAGATTATTCAGTAGTGCTTAGGTAGCGCTCACACATCCTGTATTTGTTTTGAAAACCATGCATATAATAAAAATAATTTAATAATTTTCCCTAATTAGAATATATCATTCAAGATTTTTCTCTTTTTTCGTTTTATATGTCCGACAAGACATCTCTCGTAGACCCTAAAATGCAAGAAACCTTGAGGTTGATTCAAAGTACTGTGAAGGAATTTCAATATCAAAAAAGGTTTCGGAATTTGAAGGAATTTTAAACACCCGGGGTGGCGGTTTGCCTTTATTCGGTTGTATCGTACTATAATTTCCATCCTCGTGGGGGCTGATAGAGGCGCTGTCGACATTCGAAGTCGATGCCGATCTAGTAGTCATTGTTGTTTTTTTATTCAAATTTTTAACTTTAGCAATGAAACATTTTAAAAATCTAAACGAAGGATATAAAAAAGATAAAAAAGGACGCATGAACGAAAATAGTATTCGACGTTCTCAAGAAATATATGGGAATACCGAAATTTTCATGTCATTTTCAGATGATATTTACGAACAAGGCTTTCGCCACATATATTTACCAAAATTTGGATCAGGAGTCATGCCTTCTCATAAAGAAGAATTTTTATTTCAAAAATGTTATTCTTCTAACGATGCGGCGGTTATGGACGATGCGCATTTTTTCCGTTTATTAGTCGACATCCCTATCACGTATGGTCAAATCATTCGGTTGTGTTTAGATAAAATTCAGTATTTTCATACTATTAACAATAACGCGTGTCCTGATGCAGCCACAAATGCGGATACTGAACTAATTATTAAATTTATACAACTTTGGATCAAAAATTGTGAAGATAGCATGGACCAAAAAAGCGCGATGAAATATCGTTCCTGTATGTTTTCCCTATTTTATTTCAACGCAGTATTATATATATGTAATGATGTCGGTGTTGGTGATATTAAATTATTTTCAGCAACACCAACGAATTACTTAACTCTAAAATTGTATTTTTTTTTGCGCTCGTATTACGTTACACCGGTCACCTACCTAAAGGAATTACAACTGTTTAAAAGATTGATAATAAATAATTTGAGCATGGCAAACATTCACCGCTTCTTGTATGACTCGTGGCTTTTAAGAGAAATGAATCTTTTTAATCGTAGAAAAAAGAGAACTTACAGTTTAAACACCGAAATGAATATGTATTTTAATGATTATTCTAGATCAACTCACCTAATTTCCTGTTATTCGCTTCTCGAAGTCTTAAAAAAATTATCGAGATCGATGGAAAACAGCGAAATGGAACTAAAACTGATTTCTGACGATGGAAGTGTGTCGATGAATAAGATTAATTCACTCAAGAATTCTCTGAAAATGGATTTTTTAAGTATTTTACTTCTTTATTTAGGGTTAGTGTACGGAATTTCCTGGACAAAAATTAAGCAGCTAAAATATCGCGACGTCGTGAATTTAGTTTTGGGTATTTTACCTGATAAAACTAAGAAGATTAGTCTTCCGCATGTCATGGGATTGCCATCGATAATACTTCTTTTACATGGAATTCGGCAGTCAAAAGTAAATCCATTCATCAAAAATATGTGCCCACAAAACGAAGCTCTCGAATTTAAATTTGGCCCTTTGCCGGATATAACCCCACCGCCGTTCGAAAATATTTTAATAAACGAGAGAGTACACACGACAAAAATAGATCGGGCCATCGATGAACGTTATAAATCTGATCGAAAATTTTCAAACCTCTTGTCTTTTATTATAAATAATTATTTTGAAGCAAGTTCTGAACTTTCAATTGATGAGATGCACGCAGTTTGTCAACGACTTTTCGATACCTATTATCCGGAAATAAATATAAAAGAGAAAAAGAAAGGGCATGAAAATAAACAACCGCAGTGGCAGTATCAGCGAAAACTGTTAGATACATTTGCGAATTCACCTCTTAATAGCCTGATTACTATAAAAAAAGTAAGCATAAATCAATATCGGGTCGACAACATTGGGGATATTGCTTTATCAGCTATTATTCTTTGTAAAAAGTATATCGGTTTCGAGCTGGACGATATTTGCTGCAATCGGGTCTCATTTTCCCATTTTCAGACAATTGTTAATGATCTGATTATACGTGATTACGTCACTTGCGGAGGATTCGAGTTACCTCTGGAGGAAAATAATGCTAAGAAATTTAAAAGCGATGTTCATCAAACAGGCATTAAAAAGGAGAAAGAACAACCAAAATTAAAGTTCCCGGTTTCACATCCGATAATATACGACTACAAGAATGTGAAACCGGAAGTAAATTTGAACAACAACAGCGATCATAATAAAATTCTTGAAAATAGTTTATCAAATTTGATGACCATGAGATACGCGGTGGATTCTCTTAGAATTACGTCATTAAATTTTGTATTACGATCATGTAGCGAAACGCTATTTTCATCCCCCTTCGTTGATGAGGAAGATAAAAATAAGAAGAGAAAAGAATTCCAAGAAATTATTTACGATGTTTGCCGGAGAATTAAGGTCATTGCCTTCAATTGTTTGTTTTGAAAAAGTATTCGACGAAAGTAATATCGAAAAAGAACTTCCCTTATACAAATGCGCAGATCGCGAGTGCTTTGAAAATTTTTTCATGGGAAGGGCAATCCACTTTAATTTCAACCGCCAGGAGATGAATCCCAACGATGTCGTCGAGAGAACTCGTTTTTTTACTTCGAGCATCGATTAGGAATATATAATCTATTATTTTTCTTCTATTTTATTATTATCTATTGTAATATTTATCTATATCTAAAATTATTTTTAGTTTTAATCTAACCATAAATTTAAATTTTAGAGTAACATATGTATTATGTATTATTAGGAAATTGAAACAATTGTATATATTTTTATACCTTTATTTTATCATATCATTTAATAAAAAATAAAAAACAAATAAACTTTTATTTTTATCAAACATCGATATCGGACAAATCATCTATTGTTTTAACGGAATTTTCACTTCGATCATTACCAGGGAAAACTTGTTTAATGCAGTTGCAGATTCTGTCAAGAACATATTTTAAAAGGTTCGCTACGCAATCCGGTTTAGAGGTAAAAAATTGCAAACTGGTTCTTGGAATAATATCAACTAAATCGATCGTTTTAGATTTAATGAAACGATCTATTTTTTCCCTAATTAACAAGGGCGAGGTATTTTCGCGCTTAAATTTTTTTCTGCGGTTTAAAAATTCAACCAATCTTTCTTGAAAACTATTTTCATCCTCGGCGACTAATCGATCTAATTGAGAGTAGAACTTTATTTTTTTGGACATATGATCAACATAAAATGAACTAGAGCAATTCATTGTTTCATTTACTTTTTTGACACTTTCATATTCCGAACTATTTATAAAAACTTTATCGAATTCGAAAAAATCTAAACCTATTCCAATCGAATTCGCCAGTTTACACACCTCCATTGAAGTGTCGATTAGAATATTTTGCATGGTTTCTACTACAAAATCAATGAAAGACAGAAAGAATTCCATTTCGCTTCCCCTTTCATCACCATCGTTATTATTAACAATATTATCGCCTCGAGCATCGGGACTCATTCTTTCGAACTCCGCTTCCTTATTTGATTCACTTTGACTAATATATTCGGAATGAGAAGAATAAAAGCTATTCCAAACGCGTTTTTTGGCTCTCAACGATCTCCTCTCCCTGTTCGAGCTATCGCCACTAGTTTTCAATGCGATAGTTTTTTTCTTTCTTTGACATTCATCCCAGAATTTTTCGGAAACGATTCGCGCGATCCTGAAACACCCAATTGACATTAACAAAAGATTTTGTTTTTTTGAAAATGCCTTTTTTAAAATTTTAGCCTTATCGAGAGCATCTTCTGGAAATCCATTTCCTTCCTCGTTATCAAACCCAGTAAATGGTTTTACAAATAACATACATTCTCCGTGAGCATCAAACCATTCCTTATTGATTCCCTTTTCGAGACTTTTAAAATCATTTTCTTCTTTCAGGAGCATTGAAACGCATTCGTACGATTCATCCGTACCGTGTTTAAGCAAATTGACTATTGTCGGACCAAACTCATAAATTTCGCTCACCTTTTCTTCAAATTTTTTAGCGAAAAAGTTTTTTAAATAAGAACCCATTGAAAAGGTAGATTTGAAATCATTATAATTAGTTTCAAGCGCGTCTTCTTGAAGTTTACCTCTGGATGTTGAATCTTGGATTTTTTTATTATTTTTTAATAGAATTTTGTTATTTTCGATTTCACTGGTGCAGCTAGACTTAATATTCGACCCCGAGAAACACTTATTATCGCATTTATCGTCGAAGACGGCCGGTTCTGATGCAAAAAACGACATAAAAACGTTGCCAGGTTCTCCCTTTTTAAAAGAGCCAATAGCGTCTTTATCAGCAATTTCATGGGCAGCGTGATCGTTTTCTTTATTAGATTGAAAAGCGACATTCTCATAACCTTCGTAATTATTAACATATTCGGCGAGGTGTCTTTCATCAGCCTCTAAGGGAGGATCAGGAAAACGGGTAACATTTAATATCGGAGGGCGTGTGGATTTATTGAATTGATTTTGTATTAGGGAATGATTGTAAACGAAGATGAGTACGGATCGCTTTTGTGTCCTGTTTTTGGGCCAATATTCCCTCGGATTACATATTCAATATTAGGGTTAATTAGGATTTTATTTATAGTTGCACCACGTTTTTCATTTTCTTCGGTTGTTGCGTACTTTGCAAATCTATCGAGAATATTGAATATTGACTTTGAGGGGGAAATTTGTTCAATAACTTTCGTTCACTTCCCATTTTTTCGGTTCATTTCAATCTGACTTTTCTTTCCTCTCTTTTTCTGTCGTTCTATTGACCTTTCTTTCGCTCACCCTTTATTATTGAGATTGGGAAAGTAACGGAAAAAGAACGATTCACGGCGCAACGTTAAAACTTTCCTATTGCGAGGTCGGGGTTGGAAACTAAAAACTTGACGCGATTCGTTTACTATCATCGGATATTCTCTATTTTTTAGACCGATGAATACTATCGTTCTCACTAAAGATACGATCTCTTTCGTCGTTTATTCATTATTTTTTTAATAGATATTTATCCTGTAGTAATGTGATTTTTTAAATTGCAATCGATAGTAAAACGTGTGTTCGTATCGAATCTTAGAAAAGTAGATACGACTGAGGTGTTGGTTCGTTGCCTCTCTTGTACCTGTGCAAGCTTCAGTCGTCGTTTTTATCGTCGCTGTTGTGGGCGACGCTCTCTCGTCGCCACTAGTGGCGCGCTATCTCTTCTCAGTTTTCGTTGCTGAGCCGTGTACTCCAACGTCGTACGCGGCTTCCTTGCCGCGTGGACTGAGCAGTCGATCTACCGCACTTTAATCAGTCACCGTACGTTTATCGATGTCTCGACATTCTGCATGTGACATGATCGCGTTCGGATAGTAATCTGTCGCGTTGCGCCATGAGCTTTACGACCTCTCTCTTGAGGATCTCTTTCTCTGAGATTAGATATTTGTTGTCTTGTTCTCATTTAAGATGTTTAAGGGGTTTTTAATTGTTACTTCGTCTCAACTCATCCTTCAGTAGAAGATGCTTTTTCTAGTGTTCAAGATTAATGTCTAATTCTCTCTCAATGTACTTATGTTCAGTCGTAATCTCTCTTTTGTTCTTTTCTCCGATCGCGAGGTCGAGATATTCCATGGACCTCTCTTACTCTATCTTCGGCCCCTTTCCATACCGAATGGTGTGGAGAATTCTCCTTTATGTACGCGTATTTAATAATATTTGTCCTATTTTTTTTTGAACTACGACGGGTTTTGATTTCTCCTCTTTTGTTGACTTGCGTCTAGTCTAATTTCGCAACCTCGTTGTCTCCAGGTAACAAACTCCTGTTATATTGATGTGTTGAGTCGTTATTCGCATTTTTTAGGGACGAACTCGTTTCTTAATTGTTGTTTCCGAAATTCGTTATTTTGTAATTTTCGACGTTTATAATGTGTTATGCGTTCAAGAGTGTTTAATTTTTAGCTTTTTTATCGAATGATAAGATAAAACGAATATCTGGAATATCCATAATCTGCGTATTCTAGCTGTGTGTGTTCCCTTATACGTCACGTCCCTCCTAGTCATCTATATTTCTTCCCTCATCATATTTTCCAAGTTTTGGGATTGCGCTGGTTGCTGAACGATTGAATTTTCATTGCTGCCAGCAAAACAGAATTATTTTGCTATAGAGGGTCACTCTTTTTCGACCTCGTGAATTTGCTTATGTTCGCAGTTATAAGCTCTTGATAGAGCGCTATTTATAATTTTTTTGTCTGCCGATTCGGAGCGATAGTCAGCCCATCGTATTTCCCCTGATCCAGTGTGTGTCCTGTTCTTTCCATCAATTTGGGGAATTAACGTCGTGCTATAAAAAATGCAATCCCGGATGTTCGTCCCTATTGACCTGGCCGTTCCCGGAGTTATTTTTTGAAACCCCTGATGTTTTTCCGCAGGTTTTTCCTGGATGTCTATTATTTCCATTTATCTCCCAGTTCTACTAGCCCGGCCTGTTACGCAAACCGTGGCGCTCTGATATGCCATTTTTTATGTCTTCATCATTTCGTATACAACAGCGGTTTATCGCCTCCCATAAAATCCATTGCTCACTTATGTTTTCTTTGAGATGAATTGTCCGAATTACTCTCATTCGTTTTGGCCGGTTCTATGACAAAGCAAAAACTGAAGCAATAAGAGTATAAATTATGAATTTTTTTCTTTGGAAAACAGCAATCGTATTTTCTTGCTAAATATTTACTCAAACTTATTATTTCTCTCTGAAAATTAATCGCCCGAAAATAAGCCACTCGTCGATGGCCTCATTATCCTTGAAAGCATTAACAACAGCAGATAAAATGCAGATGCCCCGCCCAATCCCCTCGCCACCGTGCCTAACATAATATCATTCCGCGGACAAACTGTGCAACATTCTCGCGCTCGACGCTCAAATGACTGTAATATATAGATGGAAACACGAGCCCCCCGAAATTGCGAAAATAACGTATCATCCTGGTGGCAACTTGCTCGAGTTGCGTTTTCGAGTATATGTCCGTCACAAAATATACCAACGGATTCTACCCTTCGCTCGCATGAAATGGATATATTCTCTCCGATATATTCCTGACTTATGCAAAATTGTGAGTGGCTCGTTGATCGTCTTAATCATATATAGCTGGCTGTATAAAACAGAGCTACAAACAGGGGCCTGTTTCTCGGAAACAAACTTATTTGTCGCGCACTCGAGCACTCTTTCGAAATGAAAATGAATGTAATTACCACGTGTTCCCCCTTTTCAAATATAGGTCGGTGTACATATCTGAGAGGAATCAGTACTCTCTCTACTCAACTTATCGCAAGATACTTTAATAACGGAAAAGGGGGCGGGAGCAAACGGGTATGCCGTGCTCAACGCTAGTCGTCTCGACTCGCTCGTCGCACCTCGTTGTATCTCTGGAGCTCCGTAGGTCTTGCTCGGACTACTCACATGGTAACGAAGCGATAGGCAGTGTAACTAAGGCTAATCCTCCACTCTCGGCTTGATCCTGGGTGTGAGTATTATTGGCAGCGTGCGACGAGCTATTTAAGAAAAAATTATATAGGTCCGGATTATCGGGTTTGTATCACGATCGAAGGACATGCATTCAAGACCACATCTTACGTATTTAATGGTTAAAAGTGGTGAGAAAAGGAAAATCGGGCGTTTTTCGACCACGAGAAGAAGGTCTTGCGGGAAAACGGATCACACGAGTAACCCCGCCCGGTTTCAGCTCCCGAAGAACTGAGCAGCGGTATACCCGGACGCACTGTGCCTTAAAAAAAGAAATAATACGACCGGTCAGGACAATCTCTGGTCATCTCTACACGCCTAACTCTGATATGGTCATCTTACCCATCTTCACAGGAAAGAGCTTGCGCCTTGCGTACTCTTGCCCAAAAAGTTTCTCCTCGCGTTTTCTATGAATCGATCGTGACGCCGCGCCTTGCGAATTTTTCATAGAACTGGCATCTCTAGGTATTTTCACATCCTTCATGGCACGGAACGGGAAGGGATTCGGAGATCGTGTACTCGCTACTCCGATAGTTTAATCGACTCACGATTTCCGTCTAGGCCATTAAAGTCCTTTATGCTTGAGTCCTGTCACCCCATTTTCGCTCCGTTGTGAGATAATTGTATCATATCTCACGCTGCGCCCTCCGAACGCGACCAGATACGTCCGTTAAAGTTGCTGTGATGAAGGCGGAAATCGTTTAGCGGGGCAATCGGCCTTTAAAACCGCTTTTACTAATCGAAAAGGCCTGGGATCTTTTAATACGTTTTAAAGTTAATGGGCAGACAAAATAAAAATTATAGGCTAATTAATTAAAATCAAATGAGAGGAATAAGTAAATTGTAACACCAATAAAGAAGCTAATATTTGATTTAATATATTTCTGTTAACCTTCTTTTTTAATTATTCTATACCGGATATATATGTTGTTTGTGTCTTTCCTTCCAACTTCATTTGAGTGTCTTTCTCAAAAACACGGTCTTGTACAGATTCACTAATTTAACACAATGGTTATGTGTATAAAAGAAGCGCTCCCCTGAATAGTATGTCTCCGAATTTACCGCAGATATCTCGGCAAACCCTGCATGATTCTCTTTGTTAAGGCGACCAGGAGGAATCTTTGCACTTATATGGCGTTTTAAACTCACGTGAACTCATTAGCCTCGCTCAGTCTATTTACAGTGAAAATCACTCGTTCATTTTCCCACGGTTACTGGTGAGAGGGGGTCCTCTTCAGCTTTTCTACCCTCGAAGCCCCAAACAACGGATGTTGAAAAAACCTCGTGATCCCCCATGGTAGAATAATGGTGAGATATAACGCCGGGATAAACTTGGCCGTTCAACGCCACAAAGAAGAGTAACGTCATCGATACATAACCCTGTAAATACTCCTATGATGATATTCGTTAATTATTCCCTAGATGTAGATTCCTTCAAACCGTAATCCTTAGGGTTCGTATTTCGTTATTCCCTCCTATCCTATTTCTATTCTTAATCCCGCCTTATTTATGTTATCCAATTAATAAAACTCTCGGTATAGAATATAATGTTTAGTATAATCTACATTAGATTACTAGATTAAATCTATCACTCACCAGTACAATATTATATTAGGTGTATAATATGACTCTACCTATAAATTAAAATACTACCCCTATATACTCAGCTCAATTCTATATACATTCATATTTCCAAACTTCTTCTATAGGTTCTCACACTTAATATTCATGTTAATATTCACATAGTAGTATCTGAATGTCTATATATACTTGATTAAATTTTTCGTGCCAAGAATCTCGAAAAAACAGCGCGAAGAAGCTATATATTGCAGATAGTAAGTAACAACTCACTACTTAACGAAAGTGAATAAAGTTTTCAATAAGGCATCTCTCTCGAACGCATTAATAAAAACTAAATTGTGTGTACTCATTAAATAAATTAGCTTCTCTTCTGTACTCTCTAAATAATTATAAAATATGTAGTAAAGTTTAAAACATATTTATCTCTCGTAGTATAACTCATATACATATTATACTTCACCTATCAAATCCTCTATTATTGGTAAGGGTTGTATTGAGCAAAAATATTATGACACGATAACCGAAAATAAATGGGCAGATATAACTGCATTATTGCTTAATAAGAAATAATAATTCAGATCATTGCTTCTCTTCCATATTGATCTAATTGATAATAAACTTTTTCCAATGTATTTGTGAAGTTGATAAAAAGTTTCAAATTCTTTTCTACTAAAACTGAGATGTTGTCAATTTATTTATCTCGAGTTCGTTATTTATAGCAAGTGTATTCAATCGCCTTGGCGTATGTTTCTGGAAAATTAATCGCGGCAAGATCGTATTTTAGAGTATTTATGGAAACTATTCAGACGCATCTCATTCGTATTTATTATGTTAGTTATCCTTCATAATCGAGTCACATTATCTGTCGGTCGTATTCGGGGCGTAGTGTATCTGTTTCACTTAATTCTTGGGTGATTGGTTCGGCTGTTTGATTGGTTTTTTCCGCACCGTGATCTTTTCAGATGTGCGTTTTGGGTGGAATATTCCTCAATATATACGTTTCTGATCTGGAGAGCGGATTGTGCCATTTGTTTTTGATGAAAGGCTATTGAAAAGATAATTACTCCTGTTTAAATCAAATAAATTTTAACATAATCGTTTCAGTTCATTCAAAAAATTTTGATCGTGATTAATATATAATACATTAGTTCATAATCTTACTATCTCTATGAAGGATAAGATAACTTCTATAACTTTATGCCTCGAGATATATATACCAAATTGTTAAGTACACCTCATAAAACGTTCCCTTTCCAATGTTTAATCCGTTTCTACAGAAGGATGTATATAAATACGGAATTGACTCTTTATTAATAAACCCCCTATATAGATTATACGTGAGATATATCTTATATATATTATATACTATATACTCATAATGTATAGTAATAACATCACTGCGAGTATGCGTGCTACTATATATATAATATACCGTACCCATTACGTCATAGTATATACGTGTGTGAGTATCTACTATACCAGCTACTAAATAAATATATATTGTATATATTATATTACATTACATTATAATAATAATAATACCCTTAATAATATTACCCTAATTATGATATACTATAACCTCCTATAAGGTATAATAATATATATTACAAATATAATATTATATAATATATTACAGGCCTAATAATAGGGAGGTACAACTATAAGAGATGTGAATTTTCGTGAGCTTACGGGTTCAGCTACGACCCCGTGCAAAATGATCAAAGAAAAGTTCGAGAGAACCAGGGCTGATTATTTCAGAGGCCTTATCACATACTCATACTAGGATTGGAGAGTGTTTGTGTCCGGGCGATTTTTTAAATGCTATCGAAGTTAGTGATTTAGATAGTATCTATATAACCTACCGTTACTCAAAACGCGGCATTATAGTGCAAAAAGCATTGGCAATTCCTGAGCGTACAAATGTCGAATCTCCACAAAATTGATAGTTAGTTCTGATTGCATACATTAGTTGTTATGTATTGCGCTTTTATTACCGAAGAAAACGGATCGCGTGCCCCGTTTCGAGTTATTCGGACTATTTACAATTGAGCGCTTTCTATTAGCACTCAGACTATTTCAAACGTTCAATTATTAGTTCTAGGGAATGACACTTAATATATATATTTCGATTTAGCAGCAATTATACATAAACATACGACTAATATATATATATGTTATATATACTATACTATATATATAAGTTCACTATATACGACTTGAGATAATATAGCTATTAATACTAATCGTATACTTTATATAATATATTATCTCATATATATATACTATCATAGCAACCATGATGTTTCGTACAAATATATAATATATATATATATAGTATATACTAGTAGTATAATATATATATAGTAATTAATTATATTATGATATTCGCATATATCTATAATATAAAAGCTGTACTATAATCCAGATATATACTATAATTGGTTTTGTTTTGTCCAGGCCAAAGAGAACCCGAATAAATCAAATTTTTAATTGACAATAAATAATTTAATACTCTATTATACAAACACTATATAATATAATATAATAAATATATAATACAATATATATAATATAATATATATATAATTTATATACTAATAAATATATTATTATACCTATATATGATAATATAATATCATATATATATAGGAATAAATATATATTATATATCATAATAATATAATAAAATATATATGAGTATAATATGACAATGTTCCTTAGTATTTATATATTGTATATACCTACATATATATAGTACTATTTATATAATTAGATTAAAAATATTAAATATACATATATTATATATATTAATGAGTGACTATAAGATAGATATTTAAATATATATATTATATATATTAATTAATGATAATTAATAGATGTATATAAGTAAATATACTATATATATGTAATAAATATCAGAATAAAATGATAGTTATACGATACTAAATACTATTGTATATGAAATATAATAATATATATAAATATATATATATATAATATATATAATATAATATATACTAGAGCTGATTAGCAAGAAAATATTATATAAAAGGTATATAATATATATATAATATATATATATAATATTATACTAATAAATATATATATATAATATATATATATAATTTTGTTTCATTTTGTTTTTTTTTTCTTACTTTTTTTTAACAGAATATAAACACAGCATTCGCACTCACGGTGGGCCGGCCCTTTTCAAGAGGGGCAAGAAAATAAAAAACAAGGGAAAACCCCACCCAATCCCCAGGCCAGCTAAGAGGCAAATCTCTCACGGTGAGCGCAGGAGCCGCAAACGTGGTGAATCGCCGCCTCTTAAAGAGAGCGGAACAGATTTAATATAAGTTTGGATAAAACCACCCAGAACATGAAGGCAAGGCGAGTTCCACAAGACAGAAGTAGCTGGGAAAGAAAGACGTTTGGACCACATAACGAACAAGTCAGGGTAATTCTACTAATACCGTGCACGCAAATTAACGATGCTGAAGAGCATTGGCACCCCTTGTATATGCGAGGGGCGAACAAACGTCAATGCGAAAAGAAGGTGAAAAAAAATACGACCGGGCCTAACATCCCCTGCAGCATCATAGACCGCTGTTAAGTTACCTATAGAAGAAAAGAAGAAGTAGTGCCGCCAACGTACGTCGACCAGAGTTAATAGGGCAGGTCAAGAGGAGAGAGTTTGACCGATAGGGCGGAGCAGGGTTTATTAGTCTCTTTAAGCTTTAAGACTCAACCCTAATCCAAATCAAGAAAGAGGTGAGAGCGGGGGTAACCCCTCCCACAAATTGTTCAGAGAACAATAACTCCATACAAGACGCGATAAAGCCCTTATATACAACTGGAGCAGAACTGGTAGCACGAGGAAACACAATTATTCCAAGACAAATCTTGATACAGACCAACTCCCATGTTTTCTTTGATTGGCCACACCTTAGCAATCATCCTTGAAAATATTGATGCCGGGTTGTCCAGACAATTTATTGCTTTATGGTAAAGACCGAAAGAATGTTTATGTTCATGTCACAGGAAGACAAGTTCAGAGTAATAAACCCAACCGTCGAAAAGGAAAATAATAGGAAACGTTGGGACGGTGTCTTTCCGAGCGAAGGCGGAGAATGTAAAAGTGAAGGCCATTGCACCGCTTGTTTCAAGAGGTTTGAAATTTGTTACAAAAAGGTTTGGCAGACGTGGACCACCAACCGGGAGAATTCCCATCCAGCATTCGACAAGCGACTAAGAATATCGGGAGAAAGATCAGAAGACACGAGAGGCAAACTCTAGAAGCAAAAGAATTCAGAGGGCAGCAAGCATTTGAAAGAAGTGAAAGTAGAAAGAGCTGAAAAAGAGGGGGTTGAAGGGGGAGGGGGGTTTTTTTTTTTCACATCGGCATACAGAGTGAACAGAATTGGAAGTACAGCTGAGGAGATTTCGTTTGATGAAAGTAAGGAAATAAAGTTTGAGAGATAGAACAGAAACTTGCGGAACACCTCGAGTAACAGGAAAGGAGGAACGACGGTTCGCTCGCCATCCGAACGAGGGCGTGATATAGCAAGGCGATCGGGAGACGAGAAATACGTCCACCGACAAGAGTAAGCCCAAAGAAGAGGACGGAAAACGCCAAAGGAAGGGCAGCTGTAGAGAGCAAGAACAGTGATCGCCAGTTCCGAAAACCCGAGTCAAAAGCCTCTCGGATCATGTCAAGCAGCCACCACGCAAAGGACTCCCCATGGTCCCTAAGGGACAGAAAAGACCAATAAATCAGTTAGAATTAGGTGAAAGATATAGCACCAAGAATTTGACCCTCGAGCGACGAAAAGCCGATTATGTGTAGATCTATGAAGGGTAAGGAATGGGACTCCAGATGATCCAGGAAAGGAGGGTTAAGAAGTTGCAGAAAGAAAGGTTGATCCCAAAAGATGCAAGTTTAGAAATCAAAGTGAGAGCTATCAGGGCCAGATAAGTTAAGAAGATCAGAGCGGCTTACCTTCTTTTTCGGGGACGATTGAACATCGTGCGCGCTTCGCAGCACCTGAGGAACAAAGTAGTAGCTATGAAGACATAGAGAGGTAAGGAAGAATCTTATACAGGACAGCGCGCCAGCTCAGAAGGCACACTCACCTTTAAGAAATCAAAATAACCATATTAACACGGGGCATGGTCCAAAAATGCCATCCGGGCCACTAGCCTTTCTGACGTTCATAGATCTCAGGATCCCACTGACACGATCATGTCGTAATGCCACAGGTAAAAGCGAACATGGGAAACGCTGAAAGAAGTAGAGAAAGCCGCAGTAGAGGACAGGAGGAGACCAGAATACGTCCTAGGTTAGAACTTAGACATGAAAAAAGGAGGCGAAGTAGATTGGGCCATTTCAGAAAGGCAGAGTGGTTGCAACCAATCAGTCGAGAGAGCGAATAACGGGGAGGGATCAAGAAAGGAAGCATGTATTGTACATAAAGTTGATGAGAATGTAATTATTGATTTACCACTGAGAAGCTAAAATCTGTGAGGTAACTAGTCTTTTTAGTACAGTAGATGAAGATACAATTCTCCGGCCTATTGTTGTCTTCTTTAATAGTGAAAAAGATGCGCTTAAAGCACTGCATCGAATAATAATCCCTGCAAACGATTCCGACAGAATGAAACATTAGTAAAGGTAATAGCTAAGAGAATGAGAATATTGTGCTTCCTTTCCATCGCCCGTACGCCAATGTCTCTCTACCTTAATGGCCCGGCCCACCCTCCCGAACGGGTGTGGGGTCGCCCGGGGGTGACAAAGGAGTGAACAAAGACTTCATCATCCCCTCGTGATTATATCCCAATGGGATTTTGGGAGAAGTTAGAAAAAATAAGGAATGAAATTTAGAGTTGAAGTAATAATTGGAAATGAAACCTGTGCCTCATCCCCACCTGCGTGTTACAGACTCCCCCAACCTTGTTAATCAGCTCCCCCCCGGGTCCCGAGCACGAGGCATCCCACCGGAGTCGAACACGCCAGGATTCATTCCAAGAGTAGATTGCCAAAAAAGCGATGTAGTGTCCCCCAATTAGCCCGAATAAAGTGCCAGAAATTACGGGCTTCTCAGGGCATAGGTGGAGCCTGCTGACGAGAGAAGTGTTATAAATTAACGAGCGTTACAAGGATATAGTCAGGTTCAGAGTTACCAATAGGAGGAGAAATGCTGTGCTTATAACGAGAAGGAGTAGTGGAATGAAAAACCATAAAGTTCAAGCGTATTCAATATTAATATAATATATATTATATATACTATATATATATTATAATTATATATATAATAATCATATATATATATATAATATATATAATTTGCCTACAAAATTGTTTAGATTGCGACCGATCTATAATTTCAGTAGCAAATCACCGGTGCGAAATCTCGCGATTTTCTACCGAGTTTTGAAACCTACTCTCTTGCGGGTAGGGAGGGAAGAGGAGTAGAAAAGTGTGTTTCGGCGAGGATAGTTTTTTTACCGCGTTTTCAATCAACATAAGTATCTTGGAGACTTTGATATATAGGAAATTATAGTTTATATATATAATAATATATAATATATAATAGTATATATATAATACTAATTTCATATACATATATATAATATATTATATTTATTATATATAATAATATGAATATATATATATATATATATATACTATATTATATATGTATATATAATATAGTATAGTATATATATATTAGTCGAAAATATATATATATATCATTACCGAAAATATGATATATATACATATATAATTATATACGGCATATATTACTAATAAATATAATATATATATATATATCCCATATATATATTAATATATATAATATATATTAATATATAAGTAATATATCATATCTATATAAATATAATATATATCTGAGGTATTTTCGCCGTAAAAATAATCTTTATTGGAATTATTCGATGCTGAATACGGCACTAGAACCAATAAAACATCGGGAAAGCAGTCCGATTTTTTCTTTAACACTTTTGAAAAATTGAAAATTTGTGTACTGTCCGATGGTAAAGGGCGAAGATGCAGTTAATCGAGGCATTATTAGATCTGCTGTAAAGCATCTAACGGTCTTAGTGAGAATAAGAGCCTATGGAAAAAACTTTGCCGATAAAGATTGTAAAAGAAAGGCCCTTCAGAGATCGGCTGGGTGAGAGAGAGAAGCCAAAATAAAAGAGATAGAGAGACTAGAGGAGAAAGTATAGAACATTGAAGAACAGCTAGATAAAGAAGATTAGATCCTCACAAAGAATTCGCACACAAGCGGACGATTGTAACAATACCGTTGATCGCTGCAGGAGGTAGAAAGTGAAGACGGACCGGATGGAAGTGCAAAGCGGCAGTCAGAAGCCAAGGAGAGAAAACTTAAAGCAGGTAAGCCAGTGAGGAGAGGAAACTGTCAAAGCAGAGCAGAGGTGGAAGAAAACTTAAAGCTGTGTGAGATGTAAAAAAAGACCCCGAGCCCCTTGCAAGTCGGGCCAGTATTTTACAGGGTATATTGTTGAAAATGAAACTCAGATGCAGAAGAAAGTCAACGAAAACATGACGCAGCTACAGCAATACTACAAAAAAACTCTTCTCTACTAATCATCTCCTCTCGACGATAAGTTACAAAGTTAAAATACCCAGAATTTTTTGACCCTGAGAAAAATAGAATAACATTGAGGATTACTCAAGCCTCTTTAAAAAGCAGGCGGTATCCAGGCAATGGCACCATCCCGAACAGAAAAGTGGTGTGTGTGTTTAATACTTATATTTTAGGGTCAGTTTTAAAACTTAAAAGCTGTTAAAGATTATAAACCAGCCAATGAGGTAGAGAATAAAGCCACAAAATTATAATTGTTATTTAAAAACGTAGTATTATTCTCTCTCCTTCCTT
>JABUQX010089452.1:12500-23066 GCA_015478945.1 Trachelipus rathkii | reverse complement strand
TTTGAACTTACTAGATCCACAACCCAAGTTTTGAGTTCTGAGTAACTGAAAGTAAGAAGCACACGGCTTCCTCCCAGTATATCAAGCTCCGCTTCATGTGTGGTCCTGAATACATGGAAGGTTCATCGTCGTCAGGAATACGACGTTCAGAATGTGTTTGAGCATATCCTTGTGGATAACAACCAGAATAGACACTAGGGTCAGTTGATAACATCTGGTGCTCCGGATATTGATTTCTAAGCATTTGTTCTCGTTTAGGCTGTAGTAATTTATTATACTTTTCGGAAAAGTCAGCCTCTCCTCTATTTATAGGGGATAGAAAATCTCTATTGCCTCTACCCATATCGGGATTTCTAAATAGAGATTTTGGTGGATTATAGTAATTTCCTGGGGATATATAATCATGACGAAGATTGGGATTAGGAAAAAGTTGAGATTTAGGAAGAAAATTATGAGTAAGTACAGAATTAGGATTAGGAATAAGAGTAGGATTAGCAATAAGATTAGGATTATGGTTAGGATTAGAATGAAGATTAGGATTAGAAAGAATTTGATTTCTAGAATTTTCTACATAACTGGGTGGATTATGTAGAAAAGGTATTTGATTGAGATTGGGAAACTAAGGAAGGTTTATACTCACGATCATAAAAAGAAGTGGTATTTTTATTCATTTGCAAATTATGGGAATTGAAGCCAGAGGGGATACCTTGTCCTCGATCATGAAACGTTCTGTGTTCAGCATTACTGACCGAATTTACATTAGCCACTTTCCTTTCACTCATCACCTGTTTTTGTCAGCATGGCAGTACTCATTTCGGTCTCAGTGAAAGGTTTGTCAGAGTTGGGAACTGATTTTAAGTCAGAGTTGGCAATCGAATTTAAATCAGAGTTGGGAACCAAGGGTATGTCAGAGTTGGAAACTTCTACCCTGTCTTTATTTTCCACATTCATTCCTACATTCAATTCTAATTTATTTTTATTACGATCATCACGCAGACGTTGGTCTAACCGTGGATCTAACGCGATAGCTGCAAGAGATGGAACGAAGTCCAAAGCCTCTTGGCCATCAACACCTATGCTTGTGTCCAAGTCTTTGAGTTGAGTTTCTTCTGACATTTTAAGTTTTTAAAGGAAAGTATTTCAAAAGATTGGGAGGGTTATTACTAACTAACTCTCGAATCTGTTCAATGTAAGTACAAAAAAGATTTCTTTGAAGATAACTGAAGAGAATCGATGATTTTCAAAAACAAATAACGGTGTGAGCGAGAGTCACAATCCTAGTGCACGCAAGCGCAGGAACTCAAACAGAGTCCCTGTTCGGGCGCCACTTAATTTATTTATGTGGCGGAGAGGAAGTACGCTGGGATCAACAAGTGTACCCGACGGTGAGGTACCTCTCTCCGCTCTTTCTTGTAGATACAAAGTCGAAGAATTAGAAGGTTACGAAAGTCAATTTATATAAGATTACGTAGATGTTAGGTTTGTGATGTTCAAAAAATAATGGTTGGGATGTCTAGTCAGCACAGCAACCACCTGACACCATCAGAGGTAATACGGAGCAGGTTAGGCTATCTCCGTAACGGAGGAAATTTGTCTTTAGGACTCCGTAGGCCTGCTGACTTGAATGACTATCGAAGAGGATTGTGATCATTAACAAATTGTTCTATATAAATCTTGCCCTGATGTTCAGTTTGAAGATCAGTTGTAAGTATTTTATTTACTATAATTAACCAAGGTGTTACTACACAGGTCTTGACTCGATATTAAGTTTGAAGATTAAATATAATTATATTTTCATAGATCATAGAATGATATAATTAACCAAAAGTAAATAGTTAGGGATGTTGACACACCAGAAAAAAGTACTATATTTAATTAGGTTTGTAATAATTATAACTATTATATTGGTGGAAGAAGGAAGGTTTTACCTACTCAATTAATCCACTGCATAAAATATATTAAGAGTTTAAATAAGTTATAAGTACCAGTGAAATCAGCATGGACTGCCAACACAAACAATCCAGTATCTAATTCACAGAAACAAAGAATAAATAAGAAAGTGATATACACCACAAATATTGATTATTTATTCTTAAAATCTATTTAGATATATTATGTACAATAGCTCAAGAAAGCTTCATAGGATTTTAATATCAGATTCGAGAGTGGAAACGAAAGTAGTTTCCAAATATTGCTCATGTAAGAAGTTAAGGTAAGTATTAGGAAATCGGAGGCTAGATTAACAATATAATGACTTAGCTTTGAATTAATGAATAATAGCTTTTCTTTCAGATATTAAGATCCAAGAATGAATTACAGGATAGAATAAGGAATCCAAAGAATCTGGACTCAAGTCCCAGATACGAAGCCTGTTAAAAGTAAGTAACATTGTTTTTTAAAAAAGGCTTTTACCTACTCTTTATTATATATTATTTTCAATCAATTATATTATACTATAAACTTCATCATCATTTATTTACGAACTCACCCTATTTTCTAAAAGGGCTTGTTTTAATCCTTTACCCAAGGTTTTCTTGAGTATTCTTTATGAGTTATAAACTGTAAAAGTTTAAGGTAAGTTTACTATCATTATTACCAATATAGTTATAACATATTAATTTATAAAGTATTGTATAAGATTTATGGTTATTATCTTAACATGTATCACTGACCTTAGATGAATTTATAATCCTCATATAAGGTCTTCAAGAAGAGTTTTTATACACACAACAGAAAGTCAGCCACATTAAATATGTACCTATTCTAATGCTTTCTGTGGCTTAAGATTCATCAACAAATATTACAATGTATAAAAATAACTAGAACAAAAAGAGAAAGCATTATAACATATATAAAATCTACAGAGTTTTTCAATAAATGAAGCCATAATACTTAAAACTAAACACCACGTAGTAGGGTTTCGAAACCACATGGTGTATTTCTCTATTTCTGAGAATTTCCAGCCATATTTAATCTTCCCAGTATATATACATAAGACATGAACAACATCTCCCTAATATATATATATATATATATATATATATATATATATATATATATATATATATATATATATATATATATATATATATATATATATATATATATATATATATATATATAGTATATATTTTTTTTTTTACAGATATCACCAACACTCACAGGCAGAGCCCTAATCGAGGTGGGGGTGTTATTGTTAATATTATCATTATCACAACTATCACCATTACCAACATTAATATTATTATTCTAGGCCTATCTAAATACCTTCATACTTATCACTATCAATGGTTAGACTCCTCTGAACAAAACAGAAGCTTCCTTCATATTGTGTTGATCGTTTATTCCCTCATCAATGTCCGAATCTTGGTTTTAGTACATGACATCACTCAACTAATTCTTTGCCAAGATTTCTCATGTTTTATTTCCCTGTTGTGTGGTTTCCTTCGCCCTTAATATAGGTTTGATTCACAATTTTATTTGTTATCTTTTCACAAGGACAGGATTGTCAACATCCATTACTACTACAGAACTTCCACGTAATTTATTGAGAGGTTTGTCCATTATTCTCTAGCAACCATTTGCTGAGCAGACTGCTTGATGTACCATGAAAAAGAAGCAGAATTGGAGAGTCGTCACACAGTTTACTCTTGACCACAAATAATGAAAATCTTTAAAAACAAAACAAATATATATATATATATATATATATATATATATATATATATATATATATATATATATATATATATATATATATATATATATATATATATATATATATATATATATATATATATATATATATATATATTAGGGATGTACCGATACCAGAAAAGAGGCTGGTTTCAAGTTTCAAGTCATTTTTAATAAAGAAATAAAAAAAATTAGAGTACTCAGATATTATACAGTATATATACCGTATATAATTTAAATAACTTAATTAAACTAAATAATAATTTTATTTACTAAACTTGTTATTAATTAGGTAATAATTAGGATTATTTACTAATTTTATAAAAATAATAATTAAAAAAGCAATTTGTGTCTAAAAAAAATCAAAAAAATTCCCAACCCTGTTCTAGAATATTAAAGCTACTGGTTTGAGTGTGAAAATATTTTCATATTTAAAGTTTTCAAAACTATAGAGTCGAGGTCATTTTATCATGATATTTGTTCTCATATATATTAATTTTCTATATTATTTTTTATGCATAATCATAACTGAATAAATGACAAATCAATTACTGAATTTTTTTAAGAAAGACATTTTAAAAAGTAGAAAGTTCCGATTAGTTCCGGTAATCGAGGTTTTGGTACATCCCTAATATATATATAGTGAAAGGATTGGGGTGCATGGAATCTATTTTTTATTCTTAGTGTGTGCCACTAAAAAAGATTGGGAACCACTGCTATAACCTAACAAGCCACTCAACAGCCCAGTTTTGTATAGACTTATATCATTACTCTTTACAATATCTAAAATTCTTGAAAGTTTAATTCTAAATAGACTCTCCCCCTCTACCCCCCCCCTTTCAGGTACACAACATGGATTTAGGCTAAAACATTCCACTGCCACACTACTTAAAAATCTAACACAAAACATCTACACAGGTTTTAACCAAAATCTACCACCCTAACTCACTCTCCTAGTAGCAATAGAAATAAGCAAGGCATTTGATACACTTCCACATCACCTCTTAATAGGCAAAGTATTAAACAAAGAAAAATATCAATGTCAAAAAATAATAGCAAACTTCCTATCTGGTCATGCAGCTAGTCATACAATGATGCAACACTTCCCATACATACAGGTCATGTAATGGATTCCCCCAGGATGCCATCCTATCTCCAACACTTTAATCTTTTTATGCATGATCTACCACAAACTACATCCCCTTCAATGAAAACCACTAGCTATGCAGATGACCTAAAAATCACAGCTCAAAGTCCCTCTTTAAATACAGCAAGATGAGAATTACAGCAATATATAAATCAATTGGAACAGTTTCTATCAACAAACAGAATGACTTCCTCTCCCCAAAAATCCTCAATCACATTACTCACACCTGTGAGAAGAGAATCAAATACTGATCCAACATTTCTCCTTTCAAACAAGACTCCCTCTCAATAAACAACCCACCATCGTAGGGTAACTTTCAATACACACAACATTCACCCCCACATAAATTAAATGTGATGAAAATAGCAAAATACTAATGAATAAATTTTGGTTAACAAAGAGTCCCTCACAATAGTATATAGGCAATACCTCCGTCTCATCTTAAACTATGCATCACCCACCTGGACATCCACAATATCGCATCCAATATCTAAAAACTAGAGGTCGATCAAAACCAAGCTCTCAGAATAATAACATTCTGCCTCCCTTCCATACCAAACCACCACTTACACACTGCAACAAAAATTCTTCTGTAGGGACCAATCTTGATATGATAGTCTTGCAATTTTATGGCAAATCACTCTCAACAGACCACCCCTACACTGAACATTACAACAACCCCCTGCACCAAGAAGGGAAAAAAGATCACACTATTCAAACATATACAATGTACTTCCTTCCCCACCCTCCCCACCCCTGGACACTGTTAACACAAAGAGTGATATCCGAATATCCAAACAACACCATACTTCAAGTTCTCCCATAGAACAAACGTTGGACCAACAAATCAGAATATTGCTGCCCCGTATCTGTTCTGGGCATTATCTACCCCATCAGGAATGTAAATATAGATCTCATAATGCTCCCTCCCTCCCTCCCTATACTGTCCCAAGATGTCCCTCCCTGACAAAAGATGACACAAGACACCTCTTACTAAACTGCTTGGACCTAATGAACGTCAGACCCAACTTCGATACACTTATACTGGATATTTGGACTTGGCCTGCTCTTATGACACAATATTCCCAGATTGCCAGCTTCTCAGTAGATTTGAGGCTATCAAAGTAAAGTATATATATATATATATATATATATAGATAGTGTATTTAATATATATATATATATATATATATATATATATATATATATATATATATATATATATATATATATATATATATGTGGGGGAGAGGAAGTACGCTGGGATAAAAAAGTGTACCCGACAGTGAGGTACCTCCGCTCTTTCTTCAGATACAAAGTCGAAGAATTGTGAAGGTTACTAAAGCCAATTTATATAAGATTACGTAGATGTTAGGTTTGTGATGTTCAAAAAATAATGGTTGGGATGTCTAGTCAGCACAGCAACCACCTGACACCATCAGAGGTAATACGGAGCAGGTTAGGCTATCTCCGTAACGGAGGAAATTTGTCATTAAGGACTCCGTCTGCCTGCTGACTTGTATGACTATCTGAGAGGATTGTGATCATTAATTAACAAATTTTCTATAAATCTTGCCCTGATGTTCAGTTTGAAGATCAGTTGTAAGTATATTATTTACTATAATTAACCAAGGTGTTACTACACAGGTCTTGACTTGATATTAAGTTTGAAGATTAAATATAATTATATTTTCATAGATCATAGAATGATATAATTAACCAAAAGTAAATAGTTAGGGATGTTGACACACCAGAAAAAAGTACTATATTTAATTAGGTTTGTAATAATTATAACTATTATATTGGTGGAAGAAGGAAGGTTTTACCTACTCAATTAATCCACTGCATAAAATATATTAAGAGTTTAAATAAGTTATAAGTACCAGTGAAATCAGCATGGACTGCCAACACAAACAATCCAGTATCTAATTCACAGAAACAAAGAATAAATAAGAAAGTGATATACACCACAAATATTGATTATTTATTCTTAAAATCTATTTCGACATATTATTTACAATAGCTCAAAAAAGCTTCATAGAATTTCAGATTCGAGAGTGGAAACGAAAGTAGTTTCCAAATATTGCTCATGTAAGAAGTTAAGGTAAGTATTAGGAAATCGGAGGCTAGATTAACAATATAATGACTTAGCTTTGAATTAATGAATAATAGCTTTTCTTTCAGATATTAAGATCCAAGAATGAATTACAGGATAGAATAAGGAATCCAAAGAATCTGGACTCAAGTCCCAGATACGAAGCCTGTTAAAAGTAAGTAACATTGTTTTTTAAAAAAGGCTTTTACCTACTCTTTATTATATATTATTTTCAATCAATTATATTATACTATAAACTTCATCATCATTTATTTACGAACTCACCCTATTTTCTAAAAGGGCTTGTTTTAATCCTTTACCCAAGGTTTTCTTGAGTATTCTTTATGAGTTATAAACTGTAAAAGTTTAAGGTAAGTTTACTATCATTATTACCAATATAGTTATAACATATTAATTTATAAAGTATTGTATAAGATTTATGGTTATTATCTTAACATGTATCACTGACCTTAGATGAATTTATAATCCTCATATAAGGTCTTCAAGAAGAGTTTTTATACACACAACAGAAAGTCAGCCACATTAAATATGTACCTATTCTAATGCTTTCTGTGGCTTAAGATTCATCAACAAATATTACAATGTATAAAAATAACTAGAACAAAAAGAGAAAGCATTATAACATATATAAAATCTACAGAGTTTTTCAATAAATGAAGCCATAATACTTAAAACTAAACACCACGTAGTAGGGTTTCGAAACCACATGGTGTATTTCTCTATTTCTGAGAATTTCCAGCCATATTTAATCTTCCCAGTATATATACATAAGACATGAACAACATCTCCCTTATATCCTCCTCCACTAAATCTAAACCCCCCACCTCCATTTTCCACGTCGTTCAAATAGTTATATATATATATATATATATATATATATATATGTATATATATATATTATATTATTATATATATATATATAGGTATATATATATATATATACATATATATATATATATATATATATATATATATATTATATTATTATTTTTTTTTACAGATATATCACTTCAAATCAATTTCAGTAAGGTTCCCAATCGAGGTAAGCTATTGTTAATACTATCACATCACAACCATCACCTACTTTCTACTGAACATTACCATATTTAGCCCCAGGCCCATCTAAACACTCCTCATACTTATCACTATCAATGGTTAGACTCCTCTGAACAAAACAGAAGCCTCCCTTCATATGTGTTGACTGTTTATTCCTCATCATGTCCGAATCTTTGGTTTTAGTACATGAGCCATCACTCAACTAATTCTTTGCCAAGATTTTTCTTGTTTCCGTGTGGTGTGGTTTCATTCGCCCTTAATACAGGTTTGATTCACAATTTTATTCGTAATCTTTTCACAAGGACAGGATTGTCAAAATCCATTACTACTACAGAACTTCCACGTAATTTATTGAGAGGTTTGTCCATTATTCTCTAGCAACCATTTGTTGAGCAGACTAAGCTTGATGTACCATGAAAAAAAGAAGCAGAATTGGAGAGTCGTCACACAGTTTACTCTTGACCACAAATAATTTCACAACTTTAAAAATATTAAAATAAAAATAAATATATATAGAGTAGTGATGATATATATATATATATATATATATATATATATATATATATATATATATATATATATATATATATATAAAGAGTTATATATATATATATATATATATATATATATATATACCTCGGTATATATATATATATATATATATATATATATATATATATATATATATATATATATATATATATATATATATATATATATATATATATATATATATATATATATATATATATATATATATATATATATATATTGTATATATATTAGGATGTACCGATACCAGAAAGAGGATGTTGTTCCAAGTCATTTTTAATAAAAGAAAATAAAAAATTAGAGTACTAGATATTATACAGTATATATATACCTCGTATATAATTTAAAAATCTAATTAAACTTAAAATAATAATTTTATTTACTAAATCTTGTTATTAATTAGGTAATAATTAGATTATTTACTAATTTTATAAAATAATAATTAAAAAGTAATTTAGCCTAAAATCAAAAATTCCCAACCCTGTTCTAGAATATTAAAGCTTACTGGTTTGAGTGTGAAAATATTTTCATATTTAAAGTTTTCAAAACTATAGAGTCGAGGTCATTTTATTTATCATGATATTTGTTCACATATATTAATTTTCTATATTATTTTTTTATGCATAATCATAACTGAATAAATGACAAATCAATTACTGAATTTTTTTAAGAAAGACATTTGAAAAAGTAGAAAGTTCCGATTAGTTCCGGTAATCGAGGTTTTGGTACATCCCTAATATATATATATAGTGAAAGGATTGGGGTGCATGGAATCTATTTTTTATTCTTAGTGTGTGCCACTAAAAAAAGATTGGGAACCACTGCTGTAACCTAACAAACCACTCAAGAGCCAAGTTTTGTATAGACTTATATCATTACTCTCTACAATATCTAAAATTCTTGAAAGGGTAATTCTTAATAGAATCTCCCCCCTCTTTCCCCCTTTCAAGATACACAACATGGATTTAGGCTAAAACATTCCACTGCCACACTACTTAAAAATCTAACACAAAACATCTACGCAGGTTTTAACCAAAATCTACCACCCTAACTCACTCTCCTAGTAGCAATAGAAATAAGCAAGGCATTTGATACACTTCCACATCACCTCTTAATAGGCAAAGTATTAAACAAAGAAAAATATCAATATAAAAAAATAATAGCAAACTTCCTATCTGGTCATGCAGCTAGTCATACAATAATGCAACACTTTCCATACATACAGGTCATGTAATGGATTCCCCCAGGATGCCATCCTATCTCCAACACTTTAATCTTTTTATGCATGATCTACCACAAACTACATCCCCTTCAATGAAAACCACTAGCTATGCAGATTACCTAAAAATCACAGCTCAAAGTCCCTCTTTAAATACAGCAAGATGAGAATTACAGCAATATATAAATCAATTGGAACAGTTTCTATCAACAAACAGAATGACTTCCTCTCCCCAAAAATCCTCTATCACATTACTCACACCTGTGAGAAGAGAATCAAATACTGATCCAACATTTCTCCTTTCAAACAAGACTCCCTCTCAATAAACAACCCACCATCGTAGGGTAACTTTCGATACACACAACATTCACCCCCACATAAATTAAATGGGATGAAAATACTAACGAATAAATTTTGGTCAACACAAAGAGTCCCTCACAATAGTATATAGGCAATACCTCCGTCTCATCTTAAACTATGCATCACCCACCTGGACATCCACAATATCGCATCCAATATCTAAAAACTAGAGGTCGATCAAAACCAAGCTCTCAGAATAATAACATTCTGCCTCCCTTCCATACCAAACCACCACTTACACACTGCAACAAAAATTCTTCTGTAGGGGCCAATCTTGATATGATAGTCTTGCCATTTTACAGCAAATCACCCTCAACAGACCACTCCTACACCAAACATTACAACATCCCCCTGCACCAAGAAGGGAAAAAATCACACTATTCAAACATATACAATGTACTTCCTTCCCCACCCTCCCCA
>JABUQX010089452.1:0-5000 GCA_015478945.1 Trachelipus rathkii | reverse complement strand
CTGCCTCAGAAAATGTTGTGGCAAGTGAAATAAAGAAAAAGAAAAAACGAGGTAAAATAAAGTTAAAAGTGGCAGAGATATTTGTTGATTGAAAAATAATGTTTGTCATTGTAGTTGGTGTACACATTAGAAGTGTGTACAGCTATTTATTAATGTTTCTGACACTCCCAGTAACGTAACTTCATCTGCTGAGAGATCTTTTACAAAATTAAAACTAATAAAAGTTATTTGAGAAGTAACATGACGACCGTAAGGTTAAGTGAATTGCCTGTACTTAGCATAGAGTATGATCGTGCTCGCGCACAGTACTTGGAGAAATTAGTGCAAACATTTTGTGATGCAAAGAGGCGAAGGGGATTAATGATCATAGAAGACTATTAATGTCAAAGTTAAAAAGTTATGACAAATGTGGAATTTTAAATTAATAATTTTACAATTACATGAACAAAAACAGTAATCTAAAAGTGTTATAAAAATGAATTCTTATAATATATATATTATATATATATATATATATATTTATATATATATATATAATATATATATATATATATTATATATAATATATTATATATATATATATTATATATATATATATATATATATATATAGTATTATATATAAATATATATATATAATTATATATTTATATATATATATATATATATATATATTAAGTATATATATATATTAATATAATATATATATATATTATATATAATATATATTATATAATATATATATATATATTACCGTATTATATATTTATATATATATTATATATATATATATATATAATATTATTATATATTAATATATATATTATATATATATATATATATATATATATATATATATATATATATATTATTATATATATTATATATATATATATACATATATATTTAAACCTTTTTTTCATTGTAATACACTCTGGTTCTTTTGTAATGCTAATGTGATTTTTCTTTGATATGAACAAGAAAACTTTTTTTGTCATTCAAGTTCCAAAAACTCTATCCACCCCGTCAATGACTAAGAGGGGCGCACAAAATAAGTCGCGGGGGGGCGCAACTGACCTTAGTTACGCCACTGGTTCTGTGGTTCCTTTCAACAATCCCATTACAGTTTCCCCTAAAAGCAGCTCTGAAATTTATTTTTCACCTCCCATTTCCTTAACATCCACTGATCTGAACAAAGCCTAGTTTTCCACTATCACCTCTTCAGGCAATCCATGTTCCACAAAGACCTCCTCCATCTTTCTCGCCATCTCTCTTACCCCTTCAGATCCTTCCATATCGAAAATCTACTCTCTCCACAGTCTACTATTGATAGAAATTTACCTTTACCAAAATGTGTTACATCAATTGCCAACTTTTTCCAAGATTGCTCCACACCGAGCTCACCACTCCGGCATCGTTCTGGATTTGGATCAATCGACTGGTATTTTTCGCATCTCTTGATTCACTCTGCCACATCATCTCTTCTCAACTCTTTATCAAACATTTTTGCCACATACATTGTTTCATTTGTCCCACAATGATTCTTCTCGTGCAGCCTTTTTATTTCCAATGCCGACATTCCACAACGCTTCTCGTTGCAATCCTTTATTCCCCTTTGCCACTTCTCATAAATTCTTGTCAATTTGTCTGCCGTTTTCTCCTCCGATTCAATCAATTTAATTTTCAATTTTTACTCAAAATCTCTTATTAGTTCCGACACTATCCCCAAACGTCTCTAAACTACTATTTCCGCCTCTCCTTTTGACCTTACCCTGCTTCTTGAATTAATCATATTATCCACCCAGCTGACAACACGTTCTTGAATCGCACATCACTTGGATATTCTTTAGTCCCCACTTCAGACACAAATTTGTTCCTTTGACCACAGCATCTAATTCCGCTATATATGTTGATAATGCCGCAATCCGACTTTTTCCTTAACCAACTCGAGTCCTCAACCAACTCTCTTCCTATTTCCAACGCCATGCCGTAAGCTAAACTACTGACGTAACACCAAATCATTCCTTCTTCCACCTCTGACAAACCATCTCCCCTTCACAGGATCACTTTTTTTTCACCACCTTCAACACCTGCCTAAGAATTTCCGTGCATCTTTCACCTGTATACTCTTTCCACCTTTTTTCCTCCGCAATTCTCTTCAAGAAGCCGCTCACTACCCTCAGCCTCCCTGCCATTGGGTAGTGCTCGCCCAGCTTCTCACATATTGAAAATAATTCTCTTATCTTTTTCTCGTCTATCACTGGTATCATATTTCCTCTGAAAAACCTTCAGTTCTAAAACTTTCCTACCAATCACATCCTCAGGATCTTTTGATACAAGTCCAAATTTCAGCAGATGCTCTCACTTCCTCCGCATTCAACTTTTCCTCATCAACTATTATGTCATCGATGTATGAATCAGTCCCCTCTCTCACCCTCTCATCCTTTTCTCTCACCACTCTTAGAATTTTTGTCATTAATCTTGCCGCGCTGCATAGCCCAAAACCCAATCTTGTTAAACAAAAAGTCCTCCCCTTATATTTCACCAAATGATGCTTCCACAAACTCTCATCAATGCAGACTTACCGTAGGTCAACCAATTTCATTCCATCACTTCCGAAGCGATTCCTTGCAATCCGCCGCCTCATCCCCCATGTGGCACGTTATATATTCACATATTCGTTCATTTCTCTGTAGTTCATCACTGATCTCCCCTTTCCCTTATTTTCTTGTTCCACCGCCATTAATGGAAGTACCCCTCTTTTTGTACTCCCCCTCCACAGGACTAGAATTCCCTCATCGATCCACTTATGGATTTTTTCCAACTTCATTCTTGTTTCCCCATTTATTGACCTCCCGTACTTGCCAACCTTGTTCTTTTGCGCAGGCTCTTCTTCCCTCCACTTCACAGTCCAATGCTTCCCGTGGAATTTTCCCGAAAAATCTTTGTCATCAATTTGATAACGGCTAATCCCAGGATTATCTTCACGTCCGCCATTAGGTTTTTCATCACTACGACCTCAAATTTCTTTCTTTCTCTATACACCTCACATTTTCCATTACTTTCAACTCTCCTTCCGTCAAACGCAACTATGTTCTCTCTTTTTCCATCTCTTACTACATTGCATCCCACATATCTTGCCAATCTTCTTATGTCGGTGACATAAACGTCCATCGGTTCTCCCATCCACTTCTTTTCACAAATGTTTCTAAAGGTCATTAACGGGTTTTGGTGAAAGTTATCTCAATTTTTCCTTTATCTTCTCTGAGTGGTTTTTATCCTCCTCACTCATCTTGAGGAAAACTGCTTAAAAAGCCTCCCCTTCAAGCAGCATTGGTAGGATGAGTTCTTCAGTCTTGATCTCTTGAGCCCTTATGACCATCTCAACTTTCAGCAGCCACGACTCAATTCTACTTCTCTGATGAAGGGTTTGATCACATCAATAATTTTTAACACATTTGCTGTCATGCTCGCTTCCTTTTTCCTTTTGCCCGGATAGCTTGTAGGCCTAAAACAAGTCAATTCAACGTAATTTTTAATAAGAATGACAAACATAATATATTTACAATCTTCTTATATATTAACACAACGATGCTTATATACAGTGCGCCGACTCCGCACGTAAGCTCCAGTTTGATAATATTTGGACTCTTCTTCAATACCACAATTATTATTATTATTATTATTATTATTATTATTATTATTATTATTATTATTATTATTATTATTATTATTATTATTATTATTATTATTATTATTATTATTATTATTATTATTGGGTAAGAATAGATTTATTAATTTCAGTCGAGTTTCAAATTTTTGAATTTTATTTTTATTAAAAGATACTTTTACAAATAAAAAAATGAAGAATATTAATATGTTCATGTTTTTAGGACATCATTTTCCTTTATTATTATTTTGTAGACTCATATTAGTGATGTAGGGTATGGAGAGAAAGGTGACAGACCCAAAGTAAAAAGCCCTTTAAGAAACGAACCTCAGTCGTCAAGAAGAAAGAAACAAAAGATTAAAAACAAAGATTTGAAAAATCATGAAAAAGATGAGTTGGAACTTCATTCGAAGTCACACGGTAAGAAATTTAAATGTGATCATTGCAGTTTTAAATGTAAACTCATATCAAATTTAGAAGTGATGGTGATACTGGTTGTGGTGAGCGCTTTGGGAATTGTAAAATCCAGCCTGATCGCCCACTTAAGAGGACTTTTGATTAGAGTATCAGCATTTGAAAAGTTTGGAGGTGGTGAAGAAGAGCCTGAATATTATTAGGTTGGTGTTAGGAATGTAGAAGGGGAATAATTATGTGCCATCCTTTGACTCACTGTTTGAGAACGGTTGGTATTTTAATTGTGGATTTAGGTCTTTAATTTCTGTTTAATTAATAATATTTACAGCACTTACTTTCCCTCTTCATTTCCCCATTTGTACAAAGGCTCACTTGTCACTAGTTCAAATTCCATTTCTATAACATGTGAATTTTTTCGGCTACTCTTAACTTGCCTTTTAGTTTCTTCTTTGTTTGGTGAGTTTAGTTTTAGATCGTCTGTATAGAACTGGTGTGTCATCTGTTTAGTTCTTTCATTCCTTGGGTTTATTCTGTATCTGTTGGTATGGATGTTGCTCAGGGGATTCAGGGGAGGGTATCGAATCACCATGTAATAATCCCCTTTTAATTTTAGTTTCATTAATCATTTTTTGTTACTTTTTCTTTGTCAGTTTTTTTTTCATAGTTTTCAATATTTCCACTCAATTTATTTTCACTTTTACTGCAGATTCAGAATAGCTGTGCCAGATCTGTCATTTGGTCTATGATTCATCATCATAATCCAAATGTAAAAGTTTTATTTTCTAATGATTTTTTGCCGAAAGACGGAAATGAGGATAAATTTTTGCTACTGAAATCAATTTAAAATTTTATTTCAAATTTAGAAATTCCCACCATAAATAAAGTTCTAATAAAACTTACAATGACTTTTATTTTTT
>JABUQX010089451.1:27500-31510 GCA_015478945.1 Trachelipus rathkii | reverse complement strand
TTCTACTTTTTATTTCAACTGGAAGCTTGAGGTCCTTTAAAACTACAGAAACCGAATGAAACTAGTCAAACTACTCAACCTTCCAACAACCATTCTGTCGATCATTGTTCATTTCTAAATTTTCGCATCTATAATTGACAGGAAGAATAGAAAGCTTATTAGTTCTTTTGATTTTGTTGCTGCTCGCAAATCTGATTTTCGAAGGAAATGCTAGCCTGATGTGATCTTTCCATTCTCTAGATTTATTTGTCTTCATTTCTTCGCCATTTTAGAGAATCGTTTGTTGTGGTTGCGGATGTAAAGAAACAATTTACTAGAGTCTGATGCTATGCTTTAATTTTCAAACTTCCATCCTTCCAGATCCAACCTTCTTCGTTAGTAACCTTAATTTTGATTTCCTATCAGGTCGCTCAATAGAAACTGCTATAGACGACCACCGTTCACCATTTAAATCTATTAATAATGTTGTTCCACAGGATTCTGTCTCCTTATCCTCTTTCTAATAATGTTCCTTGATGTCCTTCAATTTGTTACTTTATCACATACCTTTAGATGAATCACCATATGAATGCACTGATTACTCTTTTCATTTTGAAAAGCATCATAAGTAACAGTAAATAACAGACGATATAAGAAAGTGGGCTATGAGTAACTGACCTCAGTTGTTTCTCCAATTTCAAATCGAGACAGACGAAATAAAGTTGTTCTCATTGCCTTAAAAACTTAAATTCTTCTTATCCAAGCACATAGTCTTTCACATAGCTTCAACTTTTACTCTCATCACGCGATACTCAGATATACCGTACGTCTCAGTATATATCCTAGATACCTTTAAAAAATAATATTAATAAAATGATACGGAACTCTTAATAACTTAAATTAAATATAAAATACTACTCATTAATCTTAACATTAGTAGTTATACACTTAATCCTAACAATCCTACGCAAAAATGAATTTTCATGAAAAAAAAATGTTTCAAAAATAAATATGATCCCAAAATTTATACAATTTTTGTTCACATAGTTTTCATCAATATATTATGGAATATAATTAGTCATTTTTTTTTATTCATAGTTATTAGTGTCTTTTTCTATTTCTAATTTTCTAATAATAATGAATATTTTTCATATTTCACTATATATTTCGGTTTCCAGATGTTTGATCTTTAGTATCTTTCTACATTTTACTCCATATTTCTATATATTAATTTTTCAATACCTTTTTTTCAATTTCAAACGCTTATCCTAACGCATCATACTCAAAACGCCGTCATTTTTATATGTAGTATTATTTTTTAAATTTATTTCTTGTTCTCTTTACTCTGTTTATCTAGATTGTATATTTTCTATTTCTTACTATTTCAATTTTTCTATAAGTTTTTAATAGTCTTTTCTCTTTCAACTGTTCTATTTAATAGTTTTTTTACTCTCTAAATTAATGTCTCGCGGGTAGAAGTGCTTATAGATCTCAAGCCGTTCTATCCTCACAAATAGGATTCAATCTAAATACTAGACAAACATAAAAGACCAAAATAACAAATGAAGACTGGAGAGGAGAAGGAAAATTAAAAGAAATTTTGATGATAACTCAAAATAAATAAAATATAATATAAAAAATTTAAATATATAACTAGACATAAACGTTCAAAAATCTTAATTAATTTCTTGAACAATAAAAACATTCTTAATTTTAATATTTGAATATTCAAAATTATATTATTCTTAATACTATTACTAATTAATTTAACTGTGAATACATAATACAACCACTATATTCATACTAGATTTGTCATAAATTATAATTAGTACACGAAGTATAATCAATGGTATTTATTAAAAAGTATGAAAAAAATTAATTAACACATTAAATAAATTTCAATTATTTACTAACTATTAATATCAGCTTTTTTGTTTTTTTTCCTTAATTATATGATAATTTCGGATACCCTTGTACTCTTTCAACCTCTAAGCAAATCCATATAGATTACCACATATATAAATATAGAATATAAAATATAAGACAATAAATATATAATAATTAATAAAATAATAATAATATAATATCAAGATATATAAGCATATAATATAAATAATAATAATTTAATGTAATTTTAGCAAATAAATATATATTATTATATTATATATATTTAGCAATATAATTGGAGTACATGAAATTATAATATGTATCTTCTTAAAATATATTATGAAATAATAACCATATAGAAATTAATACATAATTAAATCAGATAATTAAGAATAACATAATAATATGAAATATTAATAATATATAATATTTCCTACCTCACAACTGACAAAGGACAATCTTGTTCCTCTTCCCAGCCTTAGGAAAACTCCACCGTCTCAAAGTCTAACAAGACAAACCCTCTGAATGATGACCAAAACTAAAAATCAACAAAAACAACCATAAATAAAATTAACTCCTTTGCCTTCACACAGCGATACATAATAATATAATCAAATAATATAACATAAAGATATAAGAAAATAGGAAAAATATAACAATTAAAAAAAAAATAGTATTAATTACCTGTTCTCGTCAAACGTTAAATATAGATAGCGTCTTTTCCACATTTACACGACTGTCATACAGATTACAAAATATATATTTTTAAACAATAAATATACCCGTTGGTAGAAACCACTGTACGTACATATACTGTACATCTATAGTATATAGGTATATTACCTTTAGGAAAGAAAAAGAGAAAAACAAAAAAGTGAATGGTTCAAAAAAAAAATAAAAAAATCAATATCACCCAACAACACACTCTCCTTGCATATACCTAATAGTAAAATTCGGAGCTATGTTACCTGTATACGCCGCAGAGAAAAGTAGACAGAAACAATATATATATTATTAGGATTATCAAAAACCGAAGAAAAATAAAAGAAATTGATATTATAGTAATATATAGTATCCAAGCATATGATTATTCAGAGTTGAGCTCAGTCACCCCACTCTAATTCACACAACCCAATTAACACTCCTTCAATTACTATCATCTACACAAATTACCCTCATTCCTCAGCTTACACATCATATAATGAATAGAATACTACCTTTTTATACTATACCCTTTGAACTAGTGCTTGATATCCCCACTATCAAGGTATATAATATATATATATATGTAACACAATTATGGACCACAGGAAAATCGAACTTTAACTATATAGCCGGTATCCCAAACGCTAACCGTAACCGAGATCGTAGTTTGCAGTGTTTTAATATTATCATGCCCAGGTATAGATAAATAATAAATTAATAAAAGCAATTGAAGTAAATATGATAACAAACAAACATAAAATATAAGACTTTCTTTCACATACTGGAACACCTTATTGAATTTTCAAAGTTGGACCTGCCTGTACAATCATATTCATTCACTGACTGATTAAACTACTTACCTAGCCTACTCAGAATCACACATCCGCTCCCACCTAAGTTGTATCATTTGAACAACCACACAAACTATCATATCATCATATCATTCCATTTATTCTATAATGAAAATAAATCATGAAACACAATCATACTCTTCTACTCGACCTCTACTCCGCGTGCACATACCTCCTTTATATTCTTGACTTCGTTAGCCACCCAACTTGTCTCAACCTTAAGATTAGTAACCTTATCCTCCTCTTTTAATACTTATTCATTCCTATTTAATTTCTAAAATTTCTTGTATCAATCTCTCTCACCCTATGGGCATTCGTATTATTATTCTCATTCCCATTTCATCCATTCCAACAGAACGTATAATTACAATCTAAATCCACTTTTCAATAATTACACAATCCCACTCTCACATACAAAGTCCTAAAATCCTTCAATCCTGCTAGAACATATGTTCACATAATCCATACCGCATATGAATCTTACATTACATGGTAATAAGTCACGTTTCTCTTTCAAATTCTGGTTTCATTTTCTCCATATGCCCACACTCAAAACCCTGAATTAAATCTATCAAATATAACTCATCA
>JABUQX010089451.1:0-22500 GCA_015478945.1 Trachelipus rathkii | reverse complement strand
TTATATCATCTAAGGTCACTATATAATAATCCCAATTCATTTATCTATTCCTTATTTCAATAATCATCTAATTATTCGCTAAAATATACATAATATTTACTATATCGTATATATATATATATATTATCATCATAAATACTATTATATAATATAGTCGTAGTATATATTATACTTACCTGCTTATATTTAGTTAAAATCATTGCTCATCTACCTTCAGTATATCACATAAACCTATATTATCCTCTCATTCAGCTACCTATATCCGCCTATGCTGACCTGCCTTCAGCTATTCACTTCATAGGCCGTATACTTCTTAACTCTTATTTTATTTCGTCAATGTCTAACTCCTATTATATAACTACGGGTCTATACTTACATACTATCTATACTCACTACTCAAATCTCTCTCATGCCATCATACACTGCGTATTTAAAGTTATATATATTATATTACAGATTAAATAGTAGATGTTCCATAAGAAGGAGTCTACCACTAATCGATACTATATATGCGTTGTTATTAATTAAATATACAGTTATATTTCTAATCTATTACAATGATTTGTTGACGATAATAATATATTACTGATATAATTTTAATTGTATCATCTTATGTTCATAATGTTTTGAATTTTTAAACCACAATTAGTGTTTTTTATTTTTTGTTTACTTTAATCTATTTCAAAATTTTATCTAAAATATATTAGGATTTTATTTTCAAATTAAAAAACTATTATTTCAATGTATTTTATTGAGAATGCTCCCATCATCCTTATTAGAATAAAAATAATTTCTCTTAAAATTAAAATACAAAATTATCTTCTTGAAAAGTTTCCAATTATTTCTATAATTATAAATACCTCAAAGAACATTGTTTTTAAATTAAAATAACATTTTTATAAAATAATATACTTTGGGGTAAGACACTAATTATTTTTCAAAACTATATTTTCTTCTTTTTTCTTTTTTTTTTCCTTTTTTTTATTTTTAAAAAATCTAAATTATTTTTGAGAAACACACTTTCTGTGTTTCTTTTACGTTAAATATGACCCCACCAATAGTGAATCCCAAAAAGTAATAAAAATCCGTAATCTCAATCATGTTAAGGAAAATAAACTATCTTTAATACATTTAAAAAATGTGTAGCTCTATTTTTACAATCTACTTTTTTATTATTATTTATCTCCGTAATAGTCAGGGGAAACCACAAAAGAACATTAGATCTTCCAATCTCCCTTTAATTATAGACTGACTTGATGTAGTTTGACCTCACGTACATCAGTCCTTTATTCTATACGGAGAAATAACGATCCTTGTCTCACGTTAAATACAATCATCCAAAATCTCATAAACACTGATCCAATTATCTGTATAATTACGTCGCACCGGACTAAACTTCACAGTAGACAAGATATGCTTCACACATAGAGTTGTAAAATCTGCGATAAGTTACTAACGAACTTTATCAACAAGTCGAACCTATCTCAATATATACGTGGTCAATAGGGTGTATGGTACCCGCCACCGTGGTCTTAATAGGTAGATGATATTGGCCCTCCTAAAGTATACTATATATATATATACGGTCTAAATGATAGCATTATATACGGCCTCTAAGGTAGTAGTCGCTATTTATGTACGTAGTCTATTATATATTTAGTATACCTAGTCATCTAACATATAAAATCTTAATCATTTACCTATACTTATAGTAGCCCTCTCACGATACTCAACCATAAGTCATACATAATAATATATATATCAATTGATTATCTCTACTATCCTATTGATATACTGCTCGCTTTGGTAATTGAGCGTACATTAAAACTCATCCATAATATAAATATTAAACTCTTAAGAACTGATCAATCGCCCAGTACTCCCGCCTGTAAGATCTGAAGCTTTGTTGGAGATCAAGATAATAATCAATTGATGGGAAGCGACCTTGTCGAATGGCATCCTGGAGGTACCTAGAACAGCTACGGAAAAAGGAGGCTGCCATTCTGGCCTCTCTGTCAGAGATTTCTTTGCCAGTCACCCCTACGTGAAAAGGGGTCCACCATAGTTTAATTTGTTTCTTCCAAGAGTGGAGCAGCCGAAGAAATTGTTGTACAGCGAATACCATTGTGTTTCAGAATATTGGGATTTAAGCTCCTGGAGGACGCTGAATAAATAAATGACATAATTAAGAGTATGGTTATTTAGTTTGAGGAATAAAATTGCGAGAAGCATCATTATATCCATTAACTCGCAGTAAAATTGTTAGGCATGCAGTGCGGGGGAAGAGGATATGGCAGAAAAGTTGCGGACAGGAAAATATAGCACAGAACGTTTACCACCACCCACACCGTTCCCTGTTTTAGCCGGTCAGAAACAATATATATATATATTATATATTATATATATATAATATAATATATAATATTATATAATATATATATATATATATATATATAATTTATATATATATATATCATTCTTATATATATATAAATATATAAAATAAATTAATATATATATTATATATATATATATTATAAATAATATATGTTATATATATATATATATTATATATATATATATATATAATATAATATAATATATATATATATATAATATATATATAATATATATATATATATATATATATATAGTTTATGTACAGGACCCAAGACGCCGCCCCCCCACACACCATATATTGAATATAAAATACAATATTTGTATATATTTTTATTTAAAAGCTGCAATATATATTATTATATATATATATATATATAATATTAAATATATATTATATATAATATAATATATATATAATATATATATATAATTCATCATCACCCACCATTCTCTCCCAAGAGCTGGGGGAGCGGTGGTAAGGTGCGTAGCATGCACTAGAAACAGAAAAAAGTAGTATAGCGAAGATATAACGCAAGTCGAAAAAAGAAAACTCTCCCTAACACCCCTTTATACCTTTCAGTGAGGACTGGTCGCAGTCAGAAAATCCACCCCAGAGCTTCACGGGACCGCAACGGACCTTCACTTTGGCATCTCGTCAATGTAAGGTTCATCCCTTGGCCCAGGTGGGCCACAACCATACCTTCCCCTCACAAAACCCCGCCGTTCACTCCTATTATGCACGTTTCTTCTCGCTTCTGCCAAACTCACATTTCTCTCCTCCAGGCATTCCTTTACTGACTCAATCCACTCTTTCTCTGTCTCCCAAGGGGTCGATTCCTAGCACATTCACCAATCTACATCCGCTTAATCAACCGACTATCATCCATCCTTTCCACATGGCCAAACCATATCAGCGTACTTTCATTCATTCTCTCATTTACTCCTTTCTTCACACCACAACTCTCTAATACTAAGCTGTCACGCTGGGTTGAAAAATTGACTCCTTGGGTAGGTTCTGGGTCATGCATATTTTAAATGTCAAAAACAAGATTTGGATTGCGAAATGAGTATTCAGTCAAAAATGAATAAAAAGCTAAATAAAAAAATTTTCATACATTATAATTGTCCTAATGTTACATAGCAAAATTAAATGTTGTAATGAATATTCATTCTCGGAGATAAAAGAAAATAGAGTTACTATTACAGTGGGAGATTCATATAAGATATGGGATAACAATTTAGGTGTTATGAACTATAGAGTAGGAAAATGAAGAGGGCGAATGGGATCCAATTGAGGACAATCAATTGAAAGATTGATGACAATTACGGCCAATAGCGATTGGCCAAAATCTGCAAAAAGAGAGTATTCCGGTGACATGTAGTGGCTCAGTGGGAGTGATATTGGTGGGGTGTTGGTTGGCCTTCGGATGCGGGGCGTGCAATTATTTCACCTCGTGCAACGCGCATTCATTCGGTGAGAGAAGACACACACCCCCAATGTTTCGGCTTTATTTCTAGTTTCGCCCCTCGCGATCACTCCCGCCAGCCAACTTCTTGCCGATACCGGAAACTGTCGGAAGCAGGATAATAATCAGTTGATGGGAGGCCACCTTGTCAAATTTCATCCGGGAGGTACCTGAACAGCTCCGGAAAGAAGAGGCAGCCATTTTGGCCTTTATGTCAAGCCTAGTTCGTTGCCCAAGTTACCCTACCGTAAAAGGGGGCCAACACATTTACGGAGAGTGGGCACGAGGTGAAGAAAATGCTGTACAGCGATACATTGTGCTAAAAATAGGGGCTTTATAGTGACCTAGAGAGCACTCAATGAATCTGAATAAATGAAATAAAGAGTTGTCTTGTTTAAGGAATAGAATTCAGGAAAGGGCCATCACATGTAGCCCATTAATTATGGCCTTTAAAATTGGAAAGATGAGGGGGGGAGGAAGTATGGGAAAGATGTTTACGGCCAGGAAAAGGACAAAGCAGACGCACCCCACACTGTCCGCTGTTTTAGAGCCGTCAGTAAACACTGGGAGTAAATTCATCGTGAACTGCGGGAATGAGACAGGATTGATGCCTTTAATAAGGCATTCAAGGAGGCTAGATTTGTCGAGGAAAGAGGGAGATCAGGACCAGGCAAAAATGGTGGGAGCAGGGAATAGCCAAGATGTATACCCTTCATCATAAGATGAAGATAAGATACACCATTTGCAAAGGGATGTGAGGAAGTTAAGGATGATAAACTGTGTTGCAATGCAGTAGGGAAGATTCTGAGATAGAGTCTCTCAGAATCCGGTCCAGAGCAAAGGTATTAGGTTTGAAAGAGATAGAAACTGTTGCACATGGATGTATTTCTTCGCAAGAGAGATGGACATCACCATCCATTCAAACTTCAAGGCTCTTAAAGGAACGATTTGTAAAGCTCCAAGTGGAACGAGATCGCCATCGTTTGGAGCTGTATCAACAGGTTGTGTAGGGTTGGGGACCTGAACAATATATACTTACCGCAGTCATCTATTATATATATATATATATATATATATATATATATATATTATATATATATTAATATATAATATATATAATATTATATATATATATATATATATATAATAATATATATATATTATTATAATATATATAATTATATATTTTATATAATATATTATATTATATATATATATATATAATATATATATATATATTATTATATATATATATAGATATATATAATATTATATATATATATAGAGAGAGAGGAGAGAATGAGAAGAAGGAAAAAAAGGGAGAGAGAGGGAGAGGAGAGGAGAGAGATGGTGTAGAGAGTAGAGAGGAGAGAATGTATTGGCAGAATGGAAGGAGTGGAGGGTTTTCCCTCCCTATTATATGCGAATGATTTTTTTTTGTGCGGTATATTAATATTTAAGAGAGTTTAAAGGATTGGAGAGAATTTACGAAGGCTATGGGGTGTGTTAAAAGGAAAATAGACTTATTGACCCGTACATAAGAGAAGGTTATGTTGGGCCTGGCGTTGAGGACAGTCCTCGGTATGAAGGTATGTTAGATGGTGAGCAGCCTCATACAAGATTGTTTTAAATATTTAGGAATATATGTTGGAAGAAAACAGGGAACGGATTATCGCAGAGTTGTTGTATGTAGGGTATGAAAGTTGTGAAATGGTAGGAAAGGTGCTGATTGCAATTAAATTCTCTGGTGGAATTATTTGTAACATGACCTAAAGTCTTGGAATCGCTAGGGGTCTTACATGAGGGATTATTTACCACACTTACACGCCGTAAAATGATTAATAGTCAGTTTGGAAACTATGAATTCTTGAATAAGAGGTTTATAATATAATGCTTAATTTACATGTATTCAGAATGGACAATATTATAGGCATGTTTACGTAAATGACGTGAGAAGAGGTTGATAAAAAATGTCTGAGTGAGCTATTTGTAGTGATGTGTATAGAAAGGAGCCAATGAGAGAATAAAATGAAAAAAGTACATTTAAAATTTTGTTTTGGTCATTGGAAAAAAATGAATGATAGTCCGGTGGTTAAGCGGGATATATAGATTTAAGTATGTGTTTGGGAATCGACCACCCCCCGCCTGGGAGACTGCAAGGAACAAAAGTGGATTGGTCAAGAAAGGAATGCCTGGATTAGAGGAATCATGTGAGTTTGGCAAGAGGCTGAGAGGGAAAGGTGGAGAAAGCAGGAGGTGAAATGCGGGGGTTTTGTGGGGAAATCATGTTTCTGTGGCCCCACCTGGCCCCTGGCGTCAATGGATGAACCCTACAATTGACGAGATACGATATGGAGGGTCCGTCGCCGATGTCTTGTTAAGCCCTAGGATGGATTTTTTTTTTTATTGTTAGGCGAGTTCTCACTTAAGGTATAAAGGGGGCGGGTAAGACTGAAAAAACTTTCTTTTCTTTCGCTTTTACTACTTTTCAGTTTTTCCAGTGTAGTGACTCAACTTTACCCCTACACTGGGGAAAGGAAGGTGATGATGATGATGATGATGGATGATGATGATTGATGAAATCCGACTCTTTGTATTGAATTTAGATGATTATGATAGATAGATGATCTTGATGATTGCATGTTCTGATTGATTGATGAATTTGTAATGAAGACGACGATTATTATATATATAATATATATTATATATATGTATATTATATATAATTATTATTAATTATATAGTATTATTAATCTATTATATATAATATATTAATATAATATAAGTATATAGCTATAATATATAATAATAGCAAACAAATATTTCATTCATATTATTAATATAATAGAAAATAGATAATGGTTAAGAGTTGTTTAAAAGTATCGACAAAACACCCAGAAAAGATGAAAAAATAATTATAGAATAATTAGTGTATGGAATCGGTGATAATAAAAATTGACACCTATCAATTTATTTATACCACCACTTTATCTCATTAAACATATATTTTTTAATAGTATATAGATAAAATATAATAGTAATTATATTAATATGTATATAATATATATATATATATAATATATATATATATATACTTAATATTTATAAAAAGATAAATTATATAATATATATATATATTATATATAAGAGATATAATATATATATACTATAATAATATATACTATAATATAATAATATTATATATAAAACTATACATATTATATTATAAAAACTTCATGGTTTGTATATTATATAATATTGCATTATATATAAATAGTAATAATATTATTAATACTCATATCATATCTATACTTTCACCTTATTACTATATATATAGCATATTAATAACTCCTATGATAATAAGCTGATATATATTACTCTCTATATCATATTATATACTAGTATATAATAATACATATCATGGTCCTGATATAAATGTTATATATAGTAGTAATAAAGGCAAAAACAATATTTTTTCATCAAAAAAACAATGTATTTATGATTAACTTACACCAGCACGTTAAAATGTAAAGCAATATCAAAAACTGCTTATTATATGTACTTAAATTCACACTTCCATTATATTATATTCTATTTTTTATTTTATAAATTTATATATATTATCAAGATTTCAAAATCCTTAAACAGGTCGTTAAGTGCAATATTTGTTAATTATTATTTTATTCATATAAAAATGAGTATACTATATAATAATTGATATTATAAAATATATATATTAATAATATATATATAGTTTTATATATATATATAATCACTATATATAATAAAATGATATTTTTAGGCTGTATTATTATACTATTATTATTAATATAATATTAATTATTATATATAAATATATATATAGGATAAATTTATTATATTATTAATAAATATATGATGAGCATGTCTAGACCTAACAGATAAAAGATCAATATTGAGTTATAGAGAATTGTTTACCTTTCATATGGAGATGTATCTTCTTAAAAAATAATATTTAGATCCGACCTAAGAGTTGCTCGCAAATAATTTGACGACCGAAGTTATATTAGTTAATAACCTAAATAAATTGATTAAACTTTATAATATATATATTAAATATAATAAGTTATTAATTATTTATATTCCTTAATAATATTTATAAATATACTTAATATATAATAATATATTTTATATCAATATATTCATAATTATAATATCTATAATTAATAGTATAACTATCTATAGACATCATTCCTAATTAATAACTTAATAAATAAATATATTAATTTATTATATATATATATGTATATATGATTATATAATAGCATAATATATTTTTATTACTTTATGAGACTACTTATATATATATTATAGTATTTTTAAAAATTTTATATATATTCATAAAGATTCATTCTGATGTAATAATATCTAATTAGCCTTTGAATAAAACAATAGTTTAAATTTACATTATCATAGTGGACAAGGTTATGGAAACAAATCATGACTACAAAATGAACTTAAATCCACTCTCCCTAAATTCTCTCAATTCTACGGCATACTGCATTTAAATATACTTGCTTCTACTACTTATCTGATTTCAGTGTACGTTGTATAAATACTCGGCTTCACACCAACTTCTTTTAATTCAATTACATCTAACATTTCTGGTGGTCAATGTCTTTTTAAAACCATATTAATACCTAAACCTTTTTCATAACTTACCAATAACTTCTTGAGTGAGTTTTATGTTCTATTAGCTGATTTGAATCCTAAGATTATTTTATTAGGTGAGAAGAGAAACTGCTTTGTTTGAAGTATGGAGAATAAAATAAGTTAAAAATAATGATAATTTTAAAATATAGAGTAGTCAAATAAAATGTTAAAGATCTCTAAGTATATTACCTGTGATTTATATATATTTTTTATTATTATTAATTATTAGACATTATTATTATTATTATTATTATTATTAAATTTAAGTAATATTATTAATGCCTCTGACCACATAAGTAGAGCATCGTGCACTCGACGGTTTTATATATATACAAACAATTTACAAGATTGATATTAAATTAGTATAAAGTGCTTTTTAAAGCTTGTACAAGCATTGCAAAATAGTTCCAGTGTAACCAAGAAATCAAGATATGAGAAAAGAAACATTAAAAAAAATACTTATGGTTCTTTACATTAAATTTATTTAGTATTATAGGTCTTTTTTATTTTTTTTTTATTATAAAAAATATTAGTGAGCCCAAGCGAATTGAATATAAGTTTAATTAATTTAGTATTTTCGACATTTGAAATTGTTCGTATCAGCCAGGATAAGACTTTTTTTGTGATCCGACTTTGAAGTACTTTATCAAAGTAAATTTTGAATCCAATTATTAATAAATTTTTTCAACTAATGAAATATGTGGTTTATAATTATTTTAAAGGATAATGATGATTAACATACATGTAGTGAAAAATTTCATGAAAAATAGTTATAGAAAAAACCAATGGTCCAATAATACTTGTAAACTCAAAGAAATTATTGAGATCATTTGGTAAATCTAAAGAGATCTTGAAGAAGCGAGAATAATGATTAAGATTTCTATTATTAGTCTTATTATTCTATATATTATTATTTTTTGAATAATTTTTTATTATTACGCTTTATTATTCTTTATCATTGTCAAAAGTATTTGCTTCATCCAATCCATTTCCTCCTCATTTTTCCATTCTCTTGCTTATCAGTATATATAGAGATACTAAACTATAACTCAGACTATATGTCAAAGAATGGAAGCAGACGATTGGAATATTAAACAAGCCTATGACCTAGCTCTCCTGTTTATGTTTTTCTACAGGACTAATGATGATTTGGTCAGGACAAAAAAAATTCTGAGTCAAACTTGTAATGAACAACCTCTCGATCGTGTGAAAGAAAAGTCTAAAATAAACCCTGTTTATATGAATATGACAATACACAAAGGTCGATGTTTTAAAGTCATATGTGTCATCTAAAATTATAGAATAATTTGTGAGAACGATTGTCTTGCATTACATTTTTTGCTTTTTCCAAAAATTATTTTATGTACTTTTAATGGTAAGATTTTCTACCTGCTTTAGATTCTCCTGTTTTCTTCAAGCGGTCTGCTCTATTTGCGAAGTGACGAACACATCAAAACTGTCATTCTAGATGAAAATCTCTAACCGTGAGTACTATGCCTTCTGTTTTCTATATAAACTAAGAATGAAATATAGTTTTAAAATACACTCGGGTTCCCATATTTCACTGGCAAAAGCGTTGAGATTCCCAGAGAATTCCGAAAATACAATTCCATTCTACATACCGCCCCGATGTATGGAGAGTACATAATGACTCCTCGCTTGATATCTTAATATACTCGAAGAAGTTTTTATTATCTAATTATACATAGTAACAAAACTGGTCGCCATTAAGTACCTATTTGTTGCTATCTACTAGTTTAATAGCTCATCGGAGTTGCGTCTTTATCTTATCTTTTATAATGTGCTATACTGGCGCGGTTCTGATTACTATTTTTAATCTATTTTAATAACTATTTTTTCCAAACCCTTTACCCTTCCTCCTCCTCAAGATTTGATATACATTTTAGACCACACCGTCTAATTTCCGAATTGATCTATAGCGCATCCATTGTGAATTACGAGTTTGTGGAAAAACAGCCTTGTAATTAAGAAAGGACGACATAAATATAAATGCATTATTTTCGTGCACTTCTTGACAACGCAATTTTCATTCTATTGAAGCTCCTCAGTCTCTAATGGTAGTTTTGTGGATGGGAGATGATGTACATAATAAGTCCTCTTATATACCCAGTAACCCAAATGGATTAAGAACTTAGAGTGTCCATTAATAGCAGTGATATACGTAATTTGAAATTCCTTCCATTTCAAACTCTACGTTTTAGGTTAGTTTCGTAGTATCTGGCTTCCGGTAAAAAATAAAAATAAAAAGCAACCTAGGACTTCATGAACGGTGACTACCTTCAGTGGTAATATCATCAAGGTAGGGGTTGCAGTCTCTCTTTGGAATAACCAGAAAGACCGCAACAAACATTATGCCACGTCTCATCTCTCAACTAATGGCCAGGCATTTTCCATCTCCCTATTAAGCGATCTTTGAGTTCTCGCACTCCATATTAGTCACCTCTTTTGCGCATGGTGGCTTACCCCACTACTCATAAAGCACACACTTTTTTATCCTCTCTTGGTTTTTTCGCCCATTCTTGGGTGTGATTCTCCTGAACACATTCCTAGACCACGACTCAATCAATTCCGTGTTCCTTATAAGCAAGCGGGTTATAACTATCAAACGATCCATTACGCGTTCTCACTCTTCAGAGAGCGCCATTTATTAATGAGAGAATCGGCTTATTCTGACACTATTTACTCCCTATTACTTACCACTCCAAAATATCCTACCGTCTTCATTCATGCAAAGACATTTATGTTTATATATATTTCTGCGACGACTTAACTCAGACCCGCTAAGTATTTTCCCATGAAACAGATTTCATCATAGGATACGATCTCTATACTTGTTTTTTCTTGGCACACCCACTATAGGTTATCTGATCTAACATTGGGTATACTATTCTGGGTACTACACTCAGTAACAAAACATCTCACCACCCTCACGGAAATATACACATTAGCACTCCTATACTTGCAGAGACTTAGTCTATATGTAGTATAGGATACAATCTCAGATCCTATTTGAGGTCGCGCATCCAATGGACCCAGCACCATCTAATTTCTACTTTCTAGGGTTGTCTGTTAGCACTATCTTTGCTATATCGACAACATCTCCGGTTCGATCTTCATTCCAACATTCTTATTCTAATATTTAAACTCAGACACTTGTTCCAACTTCACCCCATTCAACATGACTTCACACAACGTTAACCTACACTTGACTTTTCTACGAGACCGTCTCTACTACTATTTGGAATCTGATTTCTATGCTTCATTAATCTGCCTCTCTGTACACACCCATGTGCCAAAAGATCTTCCCGAGACTACTCGACGATACAGGTGACATTCTTCACATTTCGTCCTCGCAACAAACACCTTCCATACAATTGAACAGACATTGTACAAAGGAAAACACCTATCAAACTCTTTTCCTTTTCGTTTTTATCAAGTGTCGATGCCTATAACACAAAACCAGTACGAAAAAGTCCACTATTCTTTGTAGACATAAACCCTAAATGTAACCCTTATATACAATATTTAGAATACAAAAGGAAGTTGTATTAACGTACATGATAAGATATTTTCTATACAAAATTGAAACGTTTAGAAAATAAAATTTATTAATTAACTTAAAAACCATCTAAGCTAGTCTCAGACATCACACATTAATTTTACTTCTAACAGACGACGCACTTCGTTATTATGTTCTTGCGAAGGAAGACTTGTTATTACTTCTCAATGATTCCATTCAATAGAAAGATTAAATACAACTAACACTCACTATCAATTATATAGAAAACACATGACATCTGGAGACTTCCCCTTTTTTAAATCCTTTAATGACGGCCCTAGTAGAGACACACTCATCAGTCCATGCATATAAATACCTAAACTTATCAATTGTGACCTCACTTAATTCATAATTGCATATGTTTCCAACTGGCATTGAGAAATCTTTGAATCAACATCAATCCTTCATTACATATGTAAATGCACCTGTTCTCGCCAGTCCCTCAGTCACTCGACTCAATCTTTCAACAAAAATAGAACGAAAATTAGATTCAATGAATAACATCACTTCTCATATAGTTCCTGCAGTTTCCCTATACCCTTAACTATAGGGTGCTATTCTATGTCACCTCCATCCTTCCGAAACTATAACCCTCCATAAAACGCATTTGTATTACATCTTCCATATCCTCCGGCATATACCATTTCGCTCCATTCTTGCATTTCTAGCGGTAATTCCATTCTGTGGGCCTTCAGAGTTTATCAATCAACTTGACGTCACTCTACCTGATTACTCCCTGCACAAACTCTAAACTAATTCACTTCATTCTCCAGATAAAATCACCATATTTATTTGGCTATCTCTACACCATTAAACCCAACACATTCATTTATCACCCTTTTAGTGATTAAGCATAATGTGACTATAATATATAGAGCTGGTTTTGGAGGATGCTGCACTCCACACTCTTCTTCACAATCCAGGTCATCAGAATCATCAAAGAATCAATACTTATTCATCTATTTTCTCTATGAGACTCTCGCTTTTATCACTCTCTATAAAAATTTTGGGATAGTATTCCTTCCAAGAGTTCCATATTCTTCTTGATAAATATCACTCCAACTTTTCCCATCCTGCTGTTTGATTACTTCTTCCAACTATTTATCTCTTAGTGGCTTTTTTTCTCTTACGTAGTGCAAAAAACTTGTTTATTCTATTCAATCTAGTATCCAAACACACTTCTCACGAAGATCAATATGGTTTTTATACGTACATATTTTAACTCCTAGCTCTTTTTTTGCTTTTAAACCCTTTGCACACTTGCGTGTGCGAGTCCACACCCATCACAAACTTATTTTGTTAACTTTTCTACGTCCTAACTTTAGGCCTCCATTACACAACTATTTTAGTCGACATATTACACAACAAAAGCATTCCTTTCCCTCTTGTCCAACACTGCAAGTTTTACAACCAAATTGTTCACATTCAAAGATTATTTTTCTTTTTTAAGCTCATCTCACATACTCTTCCCTTTTATAAGAGCTGTTTCTTAACTTCTCAACTTAATCCTCACCCACTTCCTTCACTTAACGTCTTCTCTTCGTACATCCATGCTCGCACATACGTTAATCTGTATAATTTTTGTTATATAAATAGCTGTGGATGATGCCTGACACCCCATCAACCTCCCACTTCTGATTGTTAACGTTGAGTGAGAGCATATTTCAGACACTCTTTCGCCATCCACACTTTTTCCTTCCGATACTCAATGACTGTACCTACCTTCAACTCTCGGAATAATACTTCGGGATATGACTCTTGTGCCCCGTGAAGAAATGGTCATTGCTTTCACCACAGCTATATCACATCTGTGCATCCACAGAAGTCAAGTTACCGTGTACCATTCTCATTTTCTCCGGAAACCCCGATTAATGCACCTGCATTATAAGTGTAGCGAACCTCTTTTTTCAATCACCGTGACTAACTCTAAGCCTTAATTAAGTGCGGCCCAAAATAATCAATTTAGAAGCTTATCGCCTCTAATCTTATCCCCGTCCAACACAGCATTCAGATTATTCCAGAAGTCACACTGCTCTCAGACAACTGTCCCTTCAGATTTTTATTTGTTTATTACTCATTGTTCCACACACACACGGGCCTCAATTGACCTTTTCAATAGTAATGAAAGGGGCAAAAAAAAAAACTTGAAACAACATAAATAATAAAAAACAATACATTAAAGAAAATTAAAATTGAAAGATAAATTCGGAAAGTAAACCCGACCGATGACCGCTTCCGACTAACGCAATTCTTACACGTCCAGTTGTTGAGTGCGCCAGACCTCGGTGTAACCAAAAGAGAAGATTAAATATTGCGGTGATTTAGAAAATAAAAAGTAAGGAAGCAAGGACTTAAAGTTCAAACATTTAAACAGAATTCGTGGCTGGATTATAGGTAAGGATTTCCAGGAGTACAACATATAGTGATCTCTCATTTGAAGATTTTTCATATAACAAAATATTCTTAGAGTTGACGAGAACGAAAAATATAATTTACGGCAACTATTGTGTTTCAATAGGAGCGACGCAGAAGTGAGGTGTTATGGAAGGGATATTGGCAGAAACAAGAGAGTAATAGAGTGTCCCAGATCTCTACGACGAAGCCACTGCCGTATGTTTTATTGCAATGTTTATATACCTTATAGAAAAGTGAATTGATAAGTGCACCTACATCACGAACGCGAGGACACAGGGTCAACGGGAGTCAGAAAGTATGGGACGTTTTATAAGCCTCTTGGCCTTAGCTTCAACTCTATTCCATACAGGAGGGTGGAACGGATCCACCCCAAATGTGCGTGGGAACCGTGAAATTCCATACGAGGGGCGATGAGACCCTTTTCATATAACTGGATTCAATATTAACTGATTAGCTTATGAAGCAAACAAATCCGCCAATCTGAAACAGACATTCCCAGGCTTTTTTGAGTGCCATTTCTAGCAACCCCGATGGTGACTGATGACCAAGTCTCCAAGAGACAAATTCAGCCTTATTTCATTTATTTTAGAGTCTAGAATGTTATTAACGAGGTAAGAATTAGAGCCATACTCTAAAGTGGGTGCATATGGTGATAAATAGAGGTATGGCTAATTAATAGAAGTTTGATAATTGATAGAAATTTTAACAGAAGTCTTGAGTTTTCAAGAGTTGACTTCATCTATAAAGTATACAACGGTTAACCCCACTGAGAAATTCCGACCAAAAATTCGGCCAAAAGACTTGAATCACGAAAGCTGTTAGACGAGAAGGTCGCAACTCTAATAATGACCAAAACTGAGGGAAGCACACAATTATAATGATCTCAAGATAATGGAGAAGTTGAAGTACATCTGGTGTCAAAGATGGAATCGCCATATGTCACAAACCTGACTACATTCCTTGAACCTTTTAATAACTTAAAAATTAAAACGCATTAAGATCTGCTAGGACTACACACATACAAAAATCCAACCATAGCTCTATTGCAACAGTCACTCATCAGCAATCGCAGCACATTCGCTCTCCAGTGCAGGCCAGGCTATCACACTTTCCACACCACACCACTCTCTCCACACTGCTATTGTTTCACACAGTTCACAGCACAAGCAAAATTCGAATCTTACCATTTTCAGATTGTAACTATTCCATCGAAGGTCGCTCTTTCTCTTTTTCCGCCATATATATATTCGCTCCTACAAAACCATTCACCATTAAAACACCAGACAGTATATCCTTCTAGTTTTCACCGAAAGATAAGAAAAGGTCGGCTTATGGTGGATACTACAACCATCTTCTGAGGCATGCATGCATTGCCTAGTAAGAGATAAGTGGTAGTGAGTAAGTAGCCAACCCAACTACCACGCGCACAATTGTTCAGCGCTTCTTACGGGACCACGCATGAACAGACTGCCTGCGTTATTGGTGTATCTTTCTTAATTCCCATCCCACATGCCAACAATAGTTTGATATTAATGAAAAAGGCGTTTTTTATAATTCATAGGAGATGTAATAGTAGAAAAAATTGTCAACTATATTTATATTCGTTAAGATGAAAATTAGACTCAATTACACTAAACATGTATGCAATTTGTAGCTTAAATTTTGACTAAGAGATCAATAATTAAATACCTTTTAACCATTTAAGAAGAACTATATACCGTTCAAATATTAAGAGGAGTAAATATAGTCTTATATTTATATCTAAAATAACCTAATAATATCTCTCTATATATATATCCCATAAAATTAAATGTAATATACATATTGCACATACAGGAATCTAATCTCACATCACAGTCACACTTTTCATTGGCAGTATTTATTTTGAAGCACAATTATTATTGCTAGACTCTGTTTTAAACATAAATTTGAAACCTTTAAATTTAAAATGAAAATTTATAATAATCTATAGCTCCCGGAAAAAAAAACTTTTCCAGTTATGATAGATGTATATATTTATATATATATATATATATATTATATATATTAATAAATATATCATGAAGATGGAAGAAAGAATGTCTCTGTTTTGAATAAAAAATTTATATTAATTGAGATATTTTAAATACATTTAGGTTTAAATGAAAAAGGTGGGCCACCCTCTGTTTTATAAAATGATAATAGTTATTATAAAATAAATACTTCATGTAGGACATAATACTTTGGACCTCACTTTCTCAAGGTAGAACATAAAATATCTTTATATATTTGCATGGGCCTATACCCAAATATACTGGACGCACTTATTCTTATATATTAACTATAAAATACTCTTGATATTATTATGAATCTAAAATTGGATCCCTATTATATTAATATATCAAGGGAAATGTCACGAGGATACCCTATCTTCGATGGAGAAGTCGTGCAAATTTTCTGGCCACCCGGTTTAGAAGGTTACAAGATGAAATAAAAGTCAGAGTGCGGAGATTCAATATAAAACTTTGTGAGCCCAAGTCGTAGTCGGTATGTACGAAAGAATTCGACATTAGTGTATAGCTGGAGTCCCTCGGAGTCTGAGACAAAATTGAAGTCGGAGCTCCGTGAAGACTTATCGACCAGATAGTCAGATGATTGTTCTATTCACGGAATATATCGGAAAAATATGTACGAGACACTATTATTTAAAATTAATAATTATTATATTATATTAGTATTTACCAATTATAATAGAAATTAAACCTAGTATTTATTTGAGTTGGAACTATTTAAATTCATAGGTGAAATCCTTTTATATTATCTATTATAAAAGTTGATACACTATTTATTTTTCCATTAGCATATTGCAATACAAAAATTAAATGATTTTGTCGTTGAAAACTAGAGTTTCTTTGTAATAAATACTCTGAAAAACAGATATTATACCATCACTCTACGTACACGTGAGAGAAGAAGCATTTGTATTACGATAGATTTGTTTTCCCAGTACGCTCGATTAGTCTCCAAGACTTGAGATCTTATCCATATTAGGAAACACTGTAATTTCTGTAATCCTTTAAGAGTATTTTAAAAAATTTTATATTTGTTAGTTAATCCATGAAGATGAGTTAGCTAACAATAAAAGTAAAATTTGAATGTCTGAATCTATGTGAATACAATACATAAAAATTAATGTTAATGCTCTGGTTGCGTGTTATTTGATGTAGGAAATCCATCTCGCAATATTTAAGTTACTAGCAACTCAACGATCAGTGTATATAATTTGTGAAGGTATATTAGAAATATAATTACTATATAGGTATTGTAATTTTTTGTAGGGGGGAACCCTAATATTAGGGTAGTATTAGGGCTACCTAGCGTTATTGAAATGGTATCAAAATTTTGCTAGGTGAACTGTTAATAGAATGTATAGAATATTGACCCTTGTCTCAGAGATACTATATCTATTCTCGTCGTAACCAATATATTGTGACGTACAGCTCCTAATCAGGGCATGTTATAAATTTAGGTGACACAACCGTGTAACGGTTGACGGGTACATAATATAGCATCTTCTTGTACTAAAATGGAAAGATGGACAGTTGTTTGAATTATTGAATTATATAGTCTGACTTTAAATTTTTTTTAATAGGAATATGCTTTAGTTTATTGAGGTATGAGAATCAAAATATTAACTGAAAGTGCACTAACTTCTCATCTCCTTTTGACAATATAAGCTGATATATAATTGGAAGTCTGAAAGAATAGTAGAAATTTATCCGAATTTATTATCTTGATTTAGTTCCAACGAACACATTTGCTTAATTATATATATATATTAAGCTTCTAACAATTTTTTAAGTTTTAAATATAAATCATTTCAAATAAGCCTAATTGCTTGTCGAGAGAATTCTATCTTAGTTAATTATAATCTTCATACTTATACCGTGGGCAAGAATTCTTCAGATAAAGCATAATATTAGTCATTATACCCAAGTTGACATAGTTTGTATGCTCTGTAAACTAAAATATTATTATCGATTAGTAAATAGTCGTATGAATAAGTGAATAGGATCCATAGTTCAATTACAGACCATTATCAGTGGGTTGACATGTAGGCCTGTAGATTAATTGAGACCGTCAGAATTAACAGGTTGATTTGATGAATCCTAAAAAAACTGAGTTGTTTTTGTCATGTAAATACAATACAGTAAGTTTCGTTATGTGAAGTTTAAGACCTAATAAATGTTTCAATAAGACAACAATATCATCGTTGTGTGCATTCTAATACTTGAGCATTAGACCTGAATATAGTTTATATGGATGCTTACAAACGTTTAAAGAATTAAAGTAGAAAGTGACTGGTGTGTTATATCCATTGATACTTACATATAATGTCAAAAATATGAGGAGGTTATAAAGTTGTTGCTTTTCAACGAAGGATTTGTTTTTTAAACTATTGTGGACATATAGATTCAGCATAATGTAGTTCCAAGGGGGTTCAGTAATACATCCGGCGTCGCATCAGTTGTAGATTTAGATATATGTTTTTACTCTTTATTACAATTTTAAAATAACTGTGTTTGATTGTAACAACATATTATGATAATAAAAGGTTCCCATATTTGTTAATGATTAAATTTTATTAATCTGGTGGGGGTTTAGGTTTATATTTGAGAGTGAAACACTTCGTAATATTTTGTGAATACGCATGAATATACAATTAAGAAACATTTATATAAGCCGGAGATTCCAACATCTTAAATATTAAATATAGCGTAATTAATTAGTGGCTCAAGTATTTTAATGAGTGATGTATAGATTACATAATGTTCTAATTATTTATTATTAACTATAAAGGTTATTTAAAAGATATGGTTAACAGGGATTAATGCTGTTCCAGATATTGGATAACTATTTTATATTTAATGTTTTTTATTCCAAATGGAAAACTTCTCAAGTTCAAATAGTAGTGTTTTTTATATTGTTAATTTTTCCTACCCTTTAGGCAATCATATTATATTATATATATATATATATATCTTATTATATAATATATTTTTTATATAATATTATATTTATATCTGAAATATATTATAATATGAAATATATTTAATTTTATTTGTCATGATTATGTTATATACATATACTTTTTATTACTTTTCTTCTATCGAATGTAAATTTGGTAATTCTGTTTACTTATCCATAGATGATTTAAATATATATATATATTATATTATATTATATAATATATTATAATATATATATATATATATATATAATAATAATAATATATATATATATATAATATTATAATTAATGCAGCTATCTAAAATAAATATATATTTTTTTATAATGTAATATTCTTTTCAATTAAAATATTTGATATTTACAACTAAATTGTGTGATATTTATAATAGATATAGGTGGTACTTTCAACTGAAATATGTGATATTTTCGGTTGAATATGTTGTTATAGATCGATTGAAATATTTGATTTTTGATAAATAGCTGAACAATTTTGAAGTTGTGTTGATAATAGACATTAATTAAAAGAATGGAAGCTTGTAATGAGAGTCTGCGCACCGACGAAAGCCGTTCGAGCGCGCAGAGAGCCGAAGCCAATTAATAGAGGACTCAGGCATCCCTCTGAAGGTGTGGTAGTTCGGCCAGAATACCAAAACTAGGTTTCACATAGGAGATTTATGTTTGGATTGATTGTTGCACTGCCTTAGTAGAGTGTAAGGTGAGTAATTTAGATAGTGAAGATTGGACATAGAAGATAGGTGCATAATAGTTTACTAGTTATTTTTGCTATCCACGGATACTAGTATCTTCAAGTGACTGAAAGTCGACTGCAACTTTCGTAGATTATAAGCCAACAAAAGGTATTGAGTTTAGAGTGGTAGAGGATGTGTGGATCAAGACTTTACATTGAAATACTATTAAAGGATTATATATATTGGTGAATATTTTGCTGTGGAGATAGATAACGTAAGATTGTGTGTGAGGTTTTATGGAATTGCAAACAGGACTTATGATGGCTATTAATTAGAGAGTCCATCTAATGGAAGATTGTTGATTAGTCGACATTAAAAATTTATTGATTGATACTCTGAAATGAGATAATCAAATGTATGTATGCGATAGATTTAGGCATAAAAAGTATATATATATGCAATCTGAGGTTGTGCTATGAATAAGTCACATATGGATTTTCACTCACAAATAAAAGAATCCACACGTGTTTATAGATGAGAGACAGGAGTATTCTGTGTTGTTATAATGTATCCCTTATGAGCTAAATAATCACAATATATCACAATAATCACACTATTACCATTTAACTTAATAATATGAAAAGATAATAATTAATAATAATAATAATAAATAATTAATCAAAGAGTAATAATATAATAATAATAATAGGTTGCACAGAGGGAAAAATAGGAGAATCGAAATATGAAAGTAAATTTAATAAAAGAATATAGTGGAGGGTGCAATTAATAATTCTCATAATACACTCTATTAAGAGTTTTGGATGAAATTTTATTTATCAAATGTAAGCCTATATTTATGGTCTCTTAGAAAGTTTGAGAGATTGAATTATATAAATAGTAATCTTAGTATTTGGCTATAAATGGGAAAAGGAGAACTTTTAAGCCTTTAGGGAAATTTATTAATTTTCATTTAGAACATAAAAGTGAAAAAAAAACTAACTTTTGAAAAAGACCTACTTAGAAGAAAAATCCTGTAGAAATACAGATACTAAATAAATACTTAACAACTTAAAAATTTTTATTGATTAAATGGCCATTTTCATGTTTCAAGGTGTGAGTAATGAAGGCAGTCTGATAATTCGTGATTTATATACATGATACGATTTGTCTTTCATACCACTAAATTTTTCAAGAAGTCATAACATCAATTAAATCTGCTGTAACATGATGATTGTTTTTAAATTTAATGTATGAGATTAGATGCATATTTGAATTCGATGAGGATGTTAAACTAGTTGGCTTAAATAGATGGGTCATGATTAAACTCGTAAATCATTATTCATTAATGTTTAAGGCTAATAAGAAAATTATGAAACGTATTCAGTCGGCTCAATTTTTGGTGAATATTTTATGAGTACTTCACATTATGCTCATAACACAAAGTAAAACAATGACATCTTTGCTGCATGGGGGTCCTGGTACGATCGAGCCCCTTGCGCCATTATAGCTACTCCAGTGAGGGTAACTCACTTAATACTGACCCCACTGAATCGTTTGGTACATATATTTGAAGAAAAATTTAGGTGTAGCAAACTTAAACTTACTCATACACCATCTTAGAAATATATAGTAAATGTTGGAAATGGCTTTACTATGCCTGAACGCATTTTTCTTGTGTATAATCGCACTCTGTACGAGTGCGATTACACACAAGAAAAATGCCTTTCGTAAAACATCAATATCGATGTTTCCTCTTGGAAAGCATTTATTTATTTAATTCTGGGACTGTTCGTATATACTTATCCTTTTAAATGCCGTATCTCAACAGGTAAAAATTGCAGGAATGCAAATCCGGGGAATGAGGAGGCATTTGTTTAGTGTGATTTCCTCTGTGAATACTTCAGTGACTTTAGTCGGAAAGGGATGAGAAATATTATGAGGTGCCATCCCGTTGAATGTTTATTTGTTCTTTTTTTTCGTTTCTCGTTCATATTCTGTAAGTGCATAGCCATATAAGGTTTTGAAAATCAGCAGAATTGAAGTTTCACTAAAAAAAAAGGGAGCTTTTTAGGCAGTGGCTTAGCAAGGGTTGGGATCACTCGTGGTGGATCTAAAATATGGCTACCTTAAAATTATCATTTAATTTTATTGTATTTTAAGATCAAAATGCTGATACTGGGAGAGCGTCAAAGTAAAGATCATATGTTTATTCGTATTATCAACTGCATGACATATAATAAAAGTTCAA
>JABUQX010089450.1:7500-22500 GCA_015478945.1 Trachelipus rathkii | reverse complement strand
AAATATTTAACTGAAAAGATTTTCTACCCATACATAAAATAAAATCATATGTCCAGATATTTATCATAAGAACAATTATTTTAATTTCTTTACATCTTTAGTCTGAGGAACCTTCATAACCTAATTATTAAAATTAATAAATAAAATACACAAATTGTTGTAACAAAAGAAATTTACAAGCATGCATTTTATAAACCCGGTCAAAAAAGACCTCACATAGTTGTCTTAAAATATCAATTTTATCAACCTTAAATCTATTACATTTTCCTTTATTAAAAGGGAATTTTTATTACCTTGTTTAAGGCAGATCTTTGAAGATGTCCGCTTTACAAATAAATCTGTTTCTTTACTGCAAACTTTAACCTCTTGTCCCTCCCGATTTTGGGGAATAGGAGTGAGAATGAAATAGCATACATTCATTCTCATCGTAATAGACAGGTTCTTCTGACTTTTAATATATACAGGGAAAGTTTATTTCCCTTTACATGAGAATCTTATAATTATTAAGTCTAAATAAAATCTACCCAATTATTTCATCTATAATATCATAAATAAAGTAGGAGTTCCAATATATTAATCACTCTTAATTAAAAATAATTTAAACCTCAAATAAGCACTATTTTTAATACCTTGTTTGATGAAAAAGCCAGGTATGTGGGAGAGAATGGTCTTTTTATGACTGCCGCAACAGACCATTTGTTGTTGTTTTTTTTCTATTTCGGCTCGCGTGTTCTTCATCCAAATTTACGCTCTTACCTCCCGCGTTGAGAAACAGGCAAAAACCATCCGGACGGTAAGCCATAAAGGTTTGGGCGACTTTGAGCCTTATGTTTATTCTTAGTTAGCAGCGAGGGTATTTTGGGGAATAGCTGGAGGATCTTCCCCATTTTTTCTTCCTCCGCTATAAGATTAAAAATAGGAACTTTTGCCTACTTGCGCCCGTACCTTCCTTCTTTCGAAGGAAACTTCAGGCAGATTTTAAAGAAAGCTTTTTTTTATTTGTTTTGTTCTTGGAGTTTAAAATGTGGGGTCTTCTTCTTCTCTACACACCCAAAAATGGGGGAATGCTTCTTTGAGTCGGGCATATCCAGCCAGCTTTATGCTTCCCTTGTCATAGAAATTCGTTTTTTTTTTTTTTTTTTTTTTTTTATTTTTGAAATGCTTGGTGGCATTAGTTTCTGAAAGGACTCTTTGTGTTTCTAAGGTGACGACGTTTTATAAAGACTCTTCACGTCAATCCTTAACACTCTTAGGTTGAGTCATACCTATCCCAAGCCTTAATTTTTAATCACTATTAAAAATAACCCATCACTTGGATAGGTATTGTATGTACACTTTTATTATCACAGCGTTTATTATATTTTTTAATTGGACCCGTAATCAGAAGGTTGGGTGTTCGGGTCACTCTGGGGTCACCAAAATATATAACGAAAGATGATCTCTTTAATTATAATTAAAGAGATCATCTTTCGTATATATTTTGGTGACCCCAAAGTGACCCAATTATTAGCAGATAATCAAATGAATCACCTCAAGTACAACTATTAATAAATGGTATATAAAAGGTGATTGGTTTTCATTTCTTTATTAAAATCCATTCTTTTCATTTTTGTTCACAGCAATATAATATAAATTTTACACAATTAATGGATATTGTTATTAACAACACACAAATAATTTTTCTTTTATCACTTGTTTTCCATTAATTATATAATGTTAGAATAGTTCGCAGAGTAGGAAGGCACTGCTTCATGATCTCTACTAAGAACTTAATCACCATTCTTTATATTATATTTTATTTATTATTCATGATCAATTATATTTCTTAAATAAGAAACTTTAAAAGAGATCTTTTTATAGGGACATTAATTATGAATTTGTACCTTAATTTAAATATATTCAGTTATATAAAATGGTCTCAGCACGATATCTTGGCTGTAACTCTCGATTCTTCCTCTCGGCTGACTCAAGCAAAGTCAACCGGCAGAAGAAACAGCACTCATTGGTCAGTTTGATTTTAAATAAAATAAACCAAAAGCAGCTATATATGATCTTATAACATGTAGGTAATTTACCTTACATAAAAACATATAACATTCTTAGAGGCTTTGTTTACAAGTTTTCTTACAATAGCTTTTGCCTTCAAAATGAGTTCTAGCCTCACAATTGCAATATAGACTTTAAAGGCATTAATTTAGAGTACTGTATGCAGTACACACACACACACACACACACACACACACACACACACACACACACACACACACACACACATATATATATATATATATATATATATATATATATATATATATATATATATATATATATATATATATATATATATATATATATATATATATATATATATATACATATATATATATATATATATATATATATATATATATATATATATATATATATATATATATATATATATATATATATATATATATATATATATATACTATATATAGATACATCCCGAAGAGTTCGGGCATGTAACTAGAAAACGCTATAACATCTACAGGAAAATAAATAACATTTTTGATTTCGGAAAGCAATTTCATCGATGAAACTTAAAAAATTATTTTATTCTAATATTTATTAATAACTCTTTTAAAATTTAGTAATTATCTTAGACCTCAAATAGCGCAAGCTCTGATTGACAAAGCTGCAGTAGTCTCGGGAGCAAAGTTGCCAAATACCGTTTTTGGAGAAAATATTATTTTTCTTTTATATCCTTTTAATTGGGTTCGAGCCGACGGAGGGACAGAGGGGGACAGAAGTCCCAAATCAAATCCGACCAGGCCGAACCAATCTATCGTTCTTGTTACTCGTGGGTATTCGTCTGTTTAAAAAAATTCAACATTTGGCAACTTTCAGTCTCACTCGGGAGTAAGTCTTTGATTTATCAAAACAGTAAATTTTCAACAATTTTAACAATTTTTAATTTTTTAAAAGCGTTATTTTAAATTTTTTTTAATTTCGGGGTAAAAATGTCTCCTGATTAATAAAATGATATTTATTTTCATTGTACCTCTGACCATAGTTTTTAGTTATGCCTAACATCGGGATGCTGACACTATCTGCTACACTTATATATATATATATATATATATATATATATATATATATATATATAACTATATACTGCTATCTTCTTATATATATATATATATATATATATATATATATATATATATATATATATATATACTATATATATAACCTCTTCTTCTTTATAACTATATATATAAAAACTACCTATTAACGTGCTTTATCCCCTATGCAGGGGTAACACGGGGGGACCACAGGAAATCGAACTTTAAGGCCGGCTATCCCAAACCAGCGCCACCAACGTGTTAGCAGTCAAGTTTTAATTCTTGCCCCCAGGTAGATAAAACCCAACTGTTACGCGGAGGATTTGAACCAGCGTCCTCTCGTATGAGAGGCGGTGACTCAACCTCCCTGCGTATATATATATATATATATATATATATATATATATATATATATATATATAACTTCTTTACATAATATAGAAAAAATTTAATATATATATATATATATATATATATATATATATATATATATATATATATATATATATATATATATATATATATATATATATATATATATATTAATTTATAATAGATAATAATAAATATATATATATTTTATAATCAAATATATTTAATATATAAAAATATATATATATATATATATATATATATATATATATATATATATATATATATATGATCTGTGTTTCCTCTTCGACGTTCTCTTGTTGGTAGAAACGTGCGCTCATTGAACCTGCGACGAAAAAGGGGAACTCTTCAATCCTTTAACTATCGTCCTATCGCTTTAACTTGAATTCTTTCTAAAGTTTTCGAATCTATCCTCAAGAGCAGAAAGATTTGGAAACATCTTAATTCTTCTAATCTAATCTCTGATCGCCAGTAAGACTTTCGTAAGAAACGCTCTACCGATGATCTCCTTTCTCTTTTCTCTAATTCTTGGTCCTCAGCTATTCGACGAATCTTTTTCTGTGGAGATAGACATATGATTATTGAAAGCATTCGAAAGAGTCCGGCACAGAGCTTTGATTTCTAAGCTTTCCTCTTACGATATTTATTTCTCTCTCTCTCTCTCTCTCTCTCTCTCTCTCTCTCTCTCTCTCTCTCTCTCTCTCTCTCTCTCTCTCTCTCTCTCTCTCTCTCTCTCTCTCTCTCTCTCTCTCTCTCTCTCTCTCTCTCTCTCTCTCTCTCTCTCTGGTATTTCTTTTTTAGTGATTTTAATTGGAAGGATCACATTCTCTCTCTCTCTCTCTCTCTCTCTCTCTCTCTCTCTCTCTCTCTCTCTCTCTCTCTCTCTCTCTCTCTCTCTCTCTCTCTCTCTCTCTCTCTCTGATTTCCTTTCCGGTCGTTCTATAGCAGCTGTTATAGACGGTCATCGTTCATCCTTTAAATCTATTAACTGTAGGGTTCCTCAAAGTATTGTCCTTTCCCCCAACAATTTTTTCCCCTTTTAATTAATGATCTTCTTTCTATCACTTCGTCTCCTATCCACTCCTATGACGATGACTCCTCCCTTCATTACTCCTACCAATTTGGAAGCCGACCCACTGAAAACAAATTAGCGCATGCCAGGAAGGTAGGCATGGAGCAGGTAACCTCTGATCTTTCTCGTATCTCTAATTGGGGCAAAGAAACCATGGTAGTTTTCAATGCCTCAAAATCACAGCTTCTTCTTCTTCTCTCTACTTGACATAATCTCAGGGCTGCGGAGTCGTAAAATAAATTTTTCGACTCCGACTCCGACTCCTTAAATTCAAATTTGGATTCTCGACTCCGACTCCGACTCCACTTAAACAAAAATTTTAGACTCCGACTCCACTTAAAAAAAAAATTTCGACTCCGACTCCGACTCCGACTCCGACTCCAGCAGTCAAATTCAAAATTTCGACTCTGACTCAGATTAGTGCTTACAGAGTTACAGTAAAACATTTTTTTGTTTCAACAATTTTTTTTTCGCTTGCTTTTGAGAATAAAAAAATATACCACTTTTCCAATGAATCTAATCTCCAAATGCTATACGGTAAACGTAAAGACATAAAGATGCAGGCGCAACACATGACAAACAAATATATTTCAGTTTCGGAAACAAATGTATAACGTAATTATAATGCAAATTATTTTTATTTTTATTATAAAACAGCCATTATAAAATTAACAGTTTAATACTTTCAGTTTCAATAATAATAATAATAATAATAATAATAATAATAATAATAATAATAATAATAATAATAATAATAATAATAATAATAATAATAATAGCATTAACAGAATCGCTTATGAAATAAAAAACAAAAGAATTTCTGACAAAAAAAAAAAATTTCTGACAAAATTAAAAGAACTGGATTTTATAATTTAGGATATATATATATATATATATATATATATATATATATATATATATATATATATATATATATATATATATATATATATATATATATATATATATATATATATATATATATATATATATATATATATATATATATATATATATATATATATATATATATATATATATACATGTAATATCTATGTGCGGAACGGTTACACACGAAATTGCCCAATATCTGAACAGCATTATCCGACCATATCTTAATAACTCTTTCATAGTTAAATCAAATAATGAAACATTATGTAAATTATCAAACTTAAAACTTGAAGCCACTAATATATTCGCCTCACTTGATGTAGAATCTTTGTTCATAAATGTACCGGTTCTTGATACGATTGACATAATAATTAACGAAGTGTATCACTCAAATAACCTACCCCCACCAGATATATCAGAACAACATATGAGAACCTTTTATTAATTTGTTGTACTCAAACACCGTTTAAATTTAAAGAAAACATATATCTACAAACTGATGGAGTGCCGATGGGCTCACCACTTGGACCTACATTTGCTGACTTCTATATGTCCAATCTGGAAAAACAAAATCCTTCGTGAAACAAACAACTTTAACCCCGTATTTTACATAAGGTATGTCGACGACACCCTCACTATTTTTAGGAACATAGATCATATACATCAGTTCATCAATAAAATTCAAGAGTTGTCATGCTTAAAATTCACATACGAAACTTAGGTTAATAATGCTATCTGTTTTTTAGACATCAAAATCAATGTTAATTCTGACGGCTCATTATCTACAGGCATACATGTCAAACCCACTGATAATGGTCTGTATATGAACTATGGATCCTATTCACCGACTATTTACAAAGAATCTATCGTAAAAATTTTAGTTTACAGAGCATACAACCTATGTTCAACTTGGAAAACTTTTGATGAAGAAATTTGCCGCATTAAGTAAAATTTAATTAACTGTGATCATCCACAATATTCAGTTGAAAATTTAATTAATAAAACCCTTACAAAATTATATAATAAAGAAAGTAAAAATAATCAGAAAAATTCGATAAATTTCTTCTTCAAAACTTCCAATGCTATTTGTCAATAAGGAAGAGAAGTGCCTTCGTAATATTTTGAATTCTCACCTCAAAACTAAAGACACCTCAAAACTAAAGACACCTCAAAAATTAAAGTCAGACTATACCATAAGTCCAAACAACTGTCATCTTCCTTTAGCACAAGAGATGCTTTGCCCGACAACCATCACGTTGTGTACCAATTTAACTGCCCTGAGTTAGACTGTACGTCGACATATATTGGTTACACGAAGAATAGATTGTCGGACAGGGCATATCAACATCTCTACAGTCCCAGCAAAATCTTTGAACATTTCAATACGGCACATGGTCAATCAACTATTAGTAATATTTCTAAACACTTCACAATATTATACGGATCGTGTGAAGTCCAGAAACTTAAAATTGCGGAGGCCTTCTACATCAAAACACGCAACCAGACATTAACATAAAATTTTATGTATTTATCAGTCAGACTCAATATCATTTGATTTACTTATTATATATCAATTTAAAGACTCATTCGCTTACAAGAAATAATCCTCTGAAGATGTCTCAAGTATAGAGACGAAACGCGTCGGGAAATCTATGTAAATATATTTTCTTCTCCTGTATATTATTTCAAAAGATTCTCTTGAAACTGTTTACTTATGTACAAAGAAATAAATATTTAGAATGTTGGAAATAAAATCAAAAACTTTTATAATAATAATAATAATAATAATAATAATAATAATAATAATAATAATAATAATAATAATAATAATAATAATAATAATAATAATAATAATAAAATAATAATAATAATAATAATAATAATAATAATAATAATAATAATTCTATAAATTTTCGACTCCGCTCCGACTCCACCTACACAAGAATCTTCGACTCCGACTCCGACTCGACTCCACTTGCACAGAGTTTTCGACTCCGACTCCGACTCCGACTCCGACTCCGACTCCGGGAAAATTGCACGACTCCACGACTCTGACTCCAGACTCCCGACTCCGACTCCGCAGCCCTGCATAATCTCTCACACACGATAACATATTCTTCAAAAACACACAACTCAAACCTTCCTCTGTTATTAATATTCTTGGCGTTTCCTTTTCTCGTGATCTTAATTATAAGGATCCCTTTACTTCTCTTTCTAAAGAAGCTTCAAAGAGATTGAGTATTCTGAGGCGCCTTTAGAGCTTCTTCTCACAACCTCAGTTGCTTGCACGGTATAGGGGCGTTGTTCGTCCTTGTATAAGGTATGCATCACATATCTGGCACGGTTCTATACACCCTGTTGTTCTCCTTGATAAGGTTCAGTCAATGACTTCTTAACTCTCCTACTCTCACTAACTCTCTCTCCAATCTCTTTTTAGCAGCCGAATTGTTCCATCTCTCTCTCCTTATACTCTCCCTATTACAATGGGTACTGTTCCTCTGAAATCTCTCGTCGAATACCTCCTCATTTGAAGAGATCTTGTACCACTCGTCTTTACACACACATTCTCTTCCTTTTTTTCTCTCCATATCTCTGACACCAAACTTAACAGCTATGCTCAATCTTCCATTTACTACACTGGTAAACTTTGGAACAAACTTTTTTCATCTATTTTTCCAATTCTTTCTGACTTGCACACTTTCAAACACGGTGCATCGGGTCATGTCAGCCTTTGTTTTGGCCTTGGATTCTAGTTCTCACAATTTCGATGCCATTGTTATGCTTCCGGCTTTTCCTCGCCGGAATATATATATATATATATATATATATATATATATATATATATATATATATATATATGTATTTAGTACTGCTGTCTTTATATATACTTTATATATATATATATATATATATATATATATATATATATCTTAACATATATATATATATAATGTATATAACAACATATATATATATGCTTAACATATATATATATATATATATGCTATATATATATGTCTGTTTTTCTGCAGTATATATATATATATATATATATATATATATATATATATATATTGACAGTTTTTCGATCCAGGAGAAGTTTTGTATATATATGAGTCTCCCGCAGGCTATGGACTAGTAGGTCTTCGGGGGATTGGATGGATCATGTTTTTCTACGCGTGTTTCTTTACTGTAAAACATTACCCTGAAAAAGCTTCATTTTATTATCCTTTTTTTGTATTTTACACACTATGGTAAGCTTATTATTATCTTTTGCTCTCTATAATAAAAGATATTATTTTTTCCCCGTTTTTATCTGTTAAGTGAATTACTTATATAGAAATCTGAGCAACGTAGATATTATAAGATATTCTTGTTTTCGTTTTTAGGTTCTTATCTGGACCAGTTGTTATTATCATAAGCAATCATGTTATTGATAAGTGGGTCAGAGAGAAGGTTGTTAATGGAGTTGAATTAGGAATTACCATAATGGGTCATTTATTTTTCTTGGTAAGTGTTTCATTGGTATATTAAGCAAATGTAAACAGTTTGCATTTTTCTTCTCAGACATCGTTAAAAAAAAAACTTCTCGTATTCAAAGCTCAAAAAATAAAAGCAAAAATTTATAGTAAGTAAAAAATTTGGTTGGTTGAGAATTAAATAATTTTAAAAATCAAATCAAAAAAACAATTAAAAAAAGTTAAGAATAATAATAATAATAATAATAATAATATAATAATAATAATAATAATAATAATAATAATAATAATAATAATAATAATAATAATAATAATAATAATAATAATAATAATAATAATAATAATAATAATAATAATAATAATAATAATAATCATAATAATAATAATAATATACTACACATTCTGGAAAACCAAATAATGCTCATTGATTTGTATAAAGTTATGAACAAAAAAATTAGGAAGAACAATTTGTTAATCCAATTTTCTTATTAGAATGAACTCATATGTCTACTTCAATGTTATTGGTAATTGAATCTTATTCTCCTTTAGTTCTTAACAAGGCCAAGCGCAGCAAATACAAACTTCCCATATCACGTGAGAACATCACAAATAGCATCTATGGAAGAAAGTTCAACAGGAAGAGGACCAGGAGGAAATTTGGATAATTTCCATTCGCACGCTTACGCACCTGACATGCCAGAAGAACCGAAAAATTTTACAACAAACGCCGATCTCTTTTTGGTTTCTGCCGCAGTGGAGATGGTACGAAACCCTGTTAGGTAGTATTACTAATTAATTATAGCTTCGAATTTGAATCAATTTCACGGTTGAGGTGATTTTGAAGTGCACTACACTTTCATTCGTTTCGTGAGTTTATTTAACCCTTTTATATATGTATATATATATATAATATATACCGTATAATAATAACTTAATACCTCGACTAATATCAATAAACTAACGCTAACACCCCAACCAATAAATAACCTCTAACGCCCACATACCAACGTCAACCTACAAACCCTACCCGCGTCACCAGACCAGACCCATAACGCACATCCACCAACCGAACACTCCATACCCATACCCCCACTACTCTAACCGACACCTACTCCACCCAACACTCCCCCCTAACACTGATCCAGAACAACTTTGATTTTCTCAGAAACAAAATGACAAAACTCTCACACAACACCCGCGTCAAGCACAGCAAACTCCCCCTATACTAAATTCTCCCTAAAATTCAACACAACAGCACGAAATTTACTCACACCCCATTACAAAAACGTCATATTCCTAATGTCACATTATTGCCCTCACAAACTGACCATAATAAATCACAATATATATCCATAGGATCATATATAGCGAACTAATCCAGTTGAAACCACACCAGTCTCTAACCCCACAGAAGAATGACCACAAAGCAAATAAATTGCAAAGACCTACTCTCAATAACACCCCAGTCAAAATTGCCCGACCCCTTCAAACCACTCGCTATCTCAAGCACGGCTTCGCTATAATTCATCTCCTAGAATTTTTAGTGGGAGTTAATAAGAGTGGGTTCATAGTTCACTACTCGTTATGTCGCCGAATAACTCCTACACTAATAAACTAATTAAACTAATTGGAGATTTAGACTCCTTATCCTCCTCTTCTTATTTCTGCATAAATTACATACACACAATTACATGGTATACTAGTATTACAACAGGCAATCACACGTAAAACATAAAGTATGTACACAGTCCACGATATGCACATTTAAAAATAGTAAGTTTGTAAATACCATAGTGAATGAATATATTGGCAAAAAGAGGACAACGTTCGCAATTAAATAATTTAATTAAACGAAATAATTTTGACTTCGTAGATATATAATATATATACTCATATACTCAAATCTTATATTATATATATATATACATACTAATATAATATATTATATATATTATATATTATTATAATAATATATACCAATATATATATTTTATATTATAATACTAATATATTATTAATATATATATATATACTATGATATATTCAATATATATAATAACACACATACCTATATATAATATATATATTACTACTATATATATATGACTCGTTCAGGGCCGTAGCCAGGGGGGGCTGAGGGCGGGCTGCAGCCCCCACCGAAATTTTCGACCGTGAAATTTTTTCAGCAGAAACAACCCTACAGAATACTATACTAATATACTATAATATATAATATATATACTATATATATTTTATTACTATATTATAATATTATAATATATTATATAATATATATTAATCTATATATATTATTATATATATATATATTTCATCATATATATATACCTCTCATGAATATAGCAAAACCACGTGCTTCATCAGAACAAACAATCGTCCAAAGCCCAATAGAGGCAAACCACACCCTGGACACAACATCAAATAGAAAAAAATCGTGACAGGAACCATACAGAAGAAAAACTTGCTGTGCAATATTGAAACATATTACGTTTATAAGTGGCCAGCAACAAAGGTTATGTTTAAAGGGCTCAGGTGACTTACTGCGAACCACGTAACCAATTTGACTTATCAACTCCACGCTGAAACATGCCAACTTCAGGACCACCATTAATCCAGCAAGCGCCTCTTCTCTAGGTCTACCGAGCAACAATCGGACCCACGTGACCACCGGTTTTACGAAAAGACTACAATCCTACTTCTATCGGTCCAGAAAATTTCCAATGTATACGAGTCCGATAGACTACAGAAATCGAATCTATACCAGTCATACCTTATGGTCGGACAACCCCCTATACAAGAGAACAATAGGTCGAAGAACACGTTAAAATAAAACCAAAATTTTTCACCACAATTTTTCAGCATTCGCTGATGAAACAACGGAATATTTCAACACAGAAACACGCTTTTCACTTTGCTTGTAAGGTCCTACAGCCGCACACAATTGGTGGTGAGAAGGAGGTATTTACGTTTGAAACCAGCTTTTAAACCTTGACACAAGAGGATATTTTTTCTTCCATTACCTGTTCTAACCGGTTTTCATGCACACTATACCTCAGGGAAAACATTGGCAAATGTAAATTCTTGGAGCAGAGACTCCCAGCCTGACTCTTGGTATTAAAAACTCGAAAATTTAGCGCAGTGGGATGATCGGAGCCTGCTTCCAAAGGACGAGAACGGATTCCGAGGAGTTCGCAAATCTCCATGAAACTACTTATAAGACGCCACACCCCAAACACGCACCTAGACCCACGACCTATCTAGAGCTCTTACACACAAATTATGAACGCACATTTGTTTAAACATATGTCTCTTCAGCACCTTTCTTAAAATTCAGCAATCGAAACGTCCTTGGATTCATCTCTGAAATATGCACTCTTTTCGATCGAGTCCGAAGCGCCAAAACTTTTTCGGAAAGATAAATAAAAGTTTTTGTCTAGTAACCAAAAATAACAAGAGGATTCAACAAACAGGTGTGCCTAAGAGAGCACCAGAACTGTACGTCGAATGGCCATGACAGCGTTTTTCCTGGTTTTTAAAGCAGCACTCCTTTGAGCACAATACTTGCGGTCATTGGAAAGAAAATAAAAGAATTGCCTGGTGAATTACTCACAGAACGCCTTACTTCGTTGTTAAATTCAATCAATAATTCGAGTTTTACTTGAAATAACATCAGTCATTGAAGTACAATTTCTAGAATTCTACCATACTCATGTCTTAAAACAGTACAGAAGTGTCATATTGACATTGTCCGTGGCATAACTTAGTTGAAAGACAAATTATTCAACCTTCTCGAAAACGATAAGACACAAATGCAGACACATGTAGTTAAAAACCATTATTCACACAAGCTAAAAATGTTTTGACAGCTAAGGTATTGAAAAACAATCCAAGACTACGACAGTTCCAGAAACATCGTCCGTGTAATGTGCTACGATCAGATTCCCGAATCATATTACGCATCTCAGTTTTTATTCAGTTTATAGACCACCTGATTTTTTCGTTGTCTGATCGATTTCAGTCGCATTGAAAGTCTATCATTTCTCATTCAGTATTATCTTACCAGAAGTGCAAATGTCTCTACTTAAGACAATTGAAAAAAAGCATCTTTTATAAAGATACGACCTTCCAGACCTCATAGGGGCTACACTAAAAGGAGAGTTGGGTCTCTGTGGAAGCGTTAATGGCTGTTAGAAATGAGAATAAACTAAACAAAGCTGCGACTTTCCGGTGATTGCTGAGTGTGACAAGAGATGGTTTCCTAAACAATTGCTACTCTCCTGAAAATATCATAAGCAGTATTGCCTGTACTCACCGCAAACAAGCTACAGCAACAAGACCTTTTTCAACATTAAGGCGCCTCTGAAAACCGTATATTACGGCAAAACTACGTGTCTGGAGAAGGATCCATTCACACAAGTCTTGCTTTACTTGTCAAATCATGCGAGGATTACACAGGAAGTCCCAGCAATGGAAAATATTTGAAATAACACTAGTCAAAAAGCAAGGAACTGAAATTGGACCTTGTATGAAACCGATGGTAAGTTTCCTTATGAGCAATCATATACCCTTAGATAAGTATTATACTAATATAACCAACTAATAATAATCATACTATACCACCTTACAATAATAAATATAATATATATATATATATACATAATATTAACTACCATACCTATAACACATATACCTACAACCACGTACTCATCACTAATTACCTAACTCACTATATATATATTTACTTCTAAATATTACTACTATTTGATAATATATAGCTATAAGTATAATATACGTAAATAATTATAGCACCTATAAATCATCATTATTATATATATATACTATATTACTATTAAATATATATATATATATATATTATATATATATATCATCTCACTACTTATATAAATACCTCCATCACACCAACAACACAACCTCCATCAACTATATAACTTTATAATACACCAGCATACATATATATACACCACACAAACACCCAACCTCACTCACCTACCGTACATATACCCAACCAAACCAGTTAACACCACCAAAAACCCTAACCGCTTGATAACATACCAACCAAATACACTACATAAAATAATATATACCTACTACTATATATATAAACAAATACAACTAAACATACTACCTAACCTTATATACACCTCATAATAATACATCATACCTATACCCTATACAAAAAATAAATAACCAATATACCTACTATAATATATCATATACTTATACACCTATAACAACAACCTATTTGATAACTAAATTCTATATCTAATACTACACAAACTCTATTAAACTAACACTATTAACCCTAAATCCGAAACCTAACTCTAATATATGCCTACCCTAATACATACCATACCTATACACACCACATAATACAACATACCCTATACGAATCAATACCATATATATACAGTATAACACCTTTAAGTACTCGCATAGACCCTTACTGACGCTTTCTATGCAAACTCTTAAAAGATTAATCAAGTATTGAGCAGGCATTAGCATTGCTAACGCAGTGTTTGAAGTGTTCGTATAAAAAGGTCCTAAAAATTCCTGCCCAACGGGCATTTGACGTTAACAGATGGGTAATTATTTTAGTGTCACTCTCAAAGGGTCGATCCCAGGATATACTCCCCACAAACCCCTATCCTTAACACACAACGCTAGTCTATCTTGAAATAATTCCTAATGATATGGAGGATGTCTCAGTGACTTCCTCATAGATAGGACTGCGATCACTGACGGGTTGAGCAGGTTAATTCATTCTTCTACGAAATCTTTCACAACCTTGCCCCACCAACAATCCATGGTTCAATCTCACGCGTTTTCTCGTATCCTTCGCGGTAGGGGGAATGAAAATAATTTTCAACGGGAATCGCTATAGCAAACTTTAATTTTGACCGACTCCCTCTGACTCTCCTATGATAAAAATTAAGGATTTCTCACCAAAAAGCAAATGGTATATTTATCAAACTTAAATAAATATATCTTTCTCACTCCTATACATACTGACGAGTTCTCG
>JABUQX010089450.1:0-2500 GCA_015478945.1 Trachelipus rathkii | reverse complement strand
TATATATATATATATGAATGTAATCATATAATATAGAGAAACGCATAAATTTATGAGGACACGGTCTTAGGATGCCAGCCCGAGAGGAAGAGGCAAAGGTAGGTTGAGCATTAAACATAAGCGGAGGACGCGCGAGAACCAATGTAAACACCATTAGGAATATTGTGTTTATTCGAGGCACACGCACGCGAGTCATGCCTCTCTCTCTCTCTCTTTTCCTTCTCAAACCTGTCCGGGTCTGTGTGTGTGTCTGAGCGCCAACATTTGTGTACTGAGAAATCCCTGCAGGGAAACAAAGTCTTTTCATTCGGGTAATTGAACAAGACGGAAAAGCCACCGAAACATCAACCAACTTCATTGCCACTGAAACATGCTGCCCACAAAAATGAAAAATAAATTTACGCGTAGACTACCAAAAAAAAAAAAAAAAAAGAAAGAAGGGGGAGGGGGGGCTATGGAACATCATTTCGGAAAGTTTTATAATAAACAAATATTAAAAAGCAAAATGAAGGCATAATGTTCATACATTAGTATATTAATAAGCAAGTTCAACAAAATTATCTATGGAACTTTCAATCTTATATATATATATATATATATATATATATATATATATATATATTTCCATTAACGTGCTTTTATATATATATAATATAATGTATAACTTTCAATCTCTATATATATATATATATATATATATATTATATATATAAAACTAAATTTCATTAAGTGCTTTTGTTTCCTATTTGTGATCTGGCAACGGGAGAACTGTTAGGAAATTCAGGAAATAGAGAGCTTTGAACGCCGCTAATCCTTTTGACATGGCGTCACCAAGTGCACAAGGCCAAGTTTTATTTCATACCCCAAGAAAAAATAAAATCACACACCGCTAGCTTTAAGAGGACCTTGAACCCGCGACGCTCTCCGGCGAAAGGAACGAGTAACCCGCCTGGTCACAAGGCAATGAAAATCTATATAAAATTCATATATAAATATAAATCAAATCTTATATATATATATATATATATATATATTTATATATATGCTGACACATATTTGCTACATAATTGTATTTAGAGAGAGAGAGAGAGAGGGAGAGAGAGAGAGAGAGAGAGAGAGAGAGAGAGAGAGAGAGAGACGAGATAAAGGTGGTCAGTGAGAGAGAGAGAGAGAGAAGAGAGGAGAGAGAGAGAAGAGAGAGAGAGAAAAAAAAAAGAGAGGAGAGAGAGAGAAGAGTTGATCGGGGAGAGAGAGAGAGAGAGAAAGAGAAGAGAAAGAGAGAAAGAGAGAGAGAGAAGAGAGAAAGAGAAAGAGGAAGAGAAAGAGATAGAAGAAAGAGAAAGAGAAGAGACGAAAAAAACAAAAAAGAAAGAAGAAGAGAGAGAGAGAGAGAGAGAGAAGAGAGAGAGAGAGAGAGAGAGAGAAGAGAGAGAGAGAGAGGGGGGGAATAGAAAAAAGAAAGAGGAAAGAGAAAGAGAAAGAGAAAGGAGAGAGAAGAGAGAGAGAGAGAAGAGAGAGAGAGAGAGAGAGAGAGATGAGAGAGAGAAGAAACTTACCCCATAGCCCCGCCCTTCGCATGATATCGTAACAAGTGACGTGGTGTACCAGAAACAAATCAAACATATTTGGAATTGTGGTCAAAATTTAAAGAAAACCGTTATTTTAATAAAAAAAAGGCTAAATAAAAAATATAAAGTATACGTATTAAAGTGTAGGATAACTTTCGGCAACATTATTTCCGTTACAAATAGAAAGAAATGCCACAGAGTTGCCAGAAATTTCCTTTTTAATCATAGGTCTCTTTCGTTTCGTAAATTGATCATTGCAGTGATATTTTTTTTTTTTTTTTTTTTATTGTTTTTTTTTTCCTTTTTTATTTTCTTTTTTAACGTAAAAAGAATAACCAGGTTAAAAAAACTGGCAAAAAGGGGATTATTGATTTGGAGCGAGTCGGAGTGGAAGGGATCTCTGACGATAGTAAAGAGACCACCGCACGCGGACTTACGCAAGTGGAACGACGGGGGGGGGGGGGGGGGCCCCGCGCCGAAACGCTCTGTCCGACCACGTCGGGGGCTGAGCCCCATGGGCCTAAAAAAATTCCTATTTTTCATAGCTGATTTCAAATATGTTATTAGTTTTCTTGTACATATCGTATTTTTCGAGATAATCATGCGAGGGCTTTGGTAAGTTTGGCATATATATATATATATATATATAATATATATTATATATATATATATATAAATATTATATATATATATATATATATATATTATATATATATATATATATATATATATATAACGCCTCGTGGAGTAGGAGGTTGACTCGTCCCGACTCTCATGCGAGGAGACGCTGGTTTTCAATCCCTCCGCGTAGCAAGTGCTGATTTTATCTTACTGGGCAAGCAATTAAAAACTCGGCTTTGCGAACAACGTGGTGGCGGAACTAGTTTGTGGATACACAGCCTTAAAAGTTCGATTTCCCTCGTAGTTCCTCC
>JABUQX010089449.1:30000-32360 GCA_015478945.1 Trachelipus rathkii | reverse complement strand
GTTGTACTTCGTTCAATTTTAAGTTTGGGTGTTTAACCGTTTCGCATTTATCGTGAAACCTTCGCGTTTTTCGTGCGCCGCTTCATAAATATATATATATATATATATATATATATATATATATATATATATATATATATATATATATATATATATATATATATATATATATATATATATCTTTCTATATATATATATATATATATATCTTTATATATACTATATATATATATATAAATATATATATATATATATATATATATATATATATATATATATATATATATATATATATATATATATATATATATATATATATATATATATAAATATAATAATATATATATATATATATATATATATATATATATATATATATATATATATATATATATATATATATACTTCTTCTTGCTATATATATATATATATAAATAAATATATATATAATAATATATATATATATATATATATATATATATATATATATATATATATATATATATATATATATATATATATATATATATATATATATATATATATATATATATATATATAAATAATATATATATATATATATATATATATATATATATATATATATATATATATATATATATATATATATATATATATATATATATATATATATATATATATATATATGATGTTGATAAGAAACAAGACATTCTCCAAATTCTGATGACGTAAGTTAAATTCTAAAGTTACTCAAATAAAAGCATATATTTCATAACCAAAGTACTATTAACACACACACACATACACACACACACACACACACACACACACACACACACACACACACACACACACATACACACACGCATCCGCACACAGAAATATTCTCCCAAGCAGATAAAACCGGCATAAATTAGGAAGGATATTTATGTCATTCTTAGGCTTCAAAAAACCTCATCTAAGTTTAATATAGGGTATGGCATATTTAATGTCTGGTACCAAATAATTTCAAATCTTAAAATAAAATCAATCGAATAAATATTAATAAAAATATTAACATTAATAAAGAAACTGACTCTAATCAAAATTCACATGAAAGTATAAATATACATTTTAAATCACTTTTTAGAAAGGGGTCTAAAACCTCAGGATTCTCTATAGCTTGGCTCTTTTCCTTCTGGACCAGCAACTAGTGGAGCTAGAGATGTTTGAGGAACTAGTATAACTAGAGATGTTTGAGGAACTAGTGTAGCTAAAGATGTTTGAGGAACTAGTGTTGCTAAAGATGTTTGAGAAACTAGTGGAGCTAGAGATATTTGAGGAACTAGTGTTGCTAAAGATGTTTGAGGAACTAGTGGAGTAAGAGATATTTGATTGAAGCCGGAGTGGAACAAAGAGGCATCAAACACACTCATTCTTAATCTCTGAGTTATATATTATACTATGACCACTTCCTGTAGATCAGGCAATGTCGGAGACTTTTTTAAGTCGAGTTCATAAGCTCTGCTAATAAAAAAGCATTATTTTCTTTTGAAGCTCTCAAGGTTTTAAAAGTTTTCTAATATATATTTACTCTCGTCTAAAAATTTACTATTTTGGCAACTGTATTTATTAATTTTTCAATTGAACCGATTTGATTGCCACAGAAAGAAAGACATATTTTAAAGTGTGCCGTAAGTTGTTCTTTTTTTTAAGCTCATACCTTATGGAAATTGACTTATGCTAGGAGATTCTCTAGAAAATCGCTTCCTAGGATCACTGAGAGGAATTGAACCCAATAGTTTCAGCACGCGAACCGCTCGTTCTAGTATTTGAGTCATAGTAACTCATCTTCACTATTTTAAAATTTTGATTCCATGAAGAATCAGAATGCTGATTCTGAGGCAAATCAAAGAAACAGAATCAGATCCGTAGCAAATCGGAGTTAGAATTGGGAATTGGGTCGTTCATTCACGATCAGCTCTTTAGAACTAGTCATTTCAGAGCCAGATCAATACGTCAGTCATTTAAAAGAACGCCGGTTCCAAAAGATCCATGGATACTCACGAACCGAAAGTAACGCGATTGGCTCTCGAGAGAGTCTCAACTAAGTTTTGAGTCATCCGAAAGTTATCTTGTCTTAGCCTGCCACACAAAAGCTACTAGAATCGTCGTTCTTTAATAAATCCCAGGTCTCATTTGTTATTTTAATTTTAGGTTGTCATCTTTCAGAGTTGAAGGTTTTTAATTCACTTGCTTGTGATTTGCTCAGCATAAGTTTTTAAATAGAATTTTGTTTTCGGGGGTGTATTTTTTTTTTTTAAATTTCATTTGCTTACAATAGGTATACTTAATGTAAAAAATGTAAATACCTTATTTTATATTATTCCCAATAAATA
>JABUQX010089449.1:22500-27500 GCA_015478945.1 Trachelipus rathkii | reverse complement strand
TTGCACTGTCATAAATATTACTAAGCTTGACGAAAAAAAATTGCGAAACTTCATTCAAGGTCGTAAGAAACTTGCCTGCCAGACGTATGATAGAACACATTTTATTTCATTATTTATTATTTTTTATCAAATTTTTATTACTTGATAACACGATTTTTATATTTAATACATATTTATCTAACTTTTTATTTAAATAAACTTTTTTGAAAAGTGTCCTGATTTTTCCCCCTTTTATGCACCTTCACCATATATATATATATATATATATATATATATATATATATATATATATATATATATATATATATATATATATATATATATATATATATATAGATATATATATATATATATCTACGTTATATATATATATATATATATATATATATATATATATATATATATATATATATATATATATATATATATATATATATATATATATATATATATATATATATATATATATATATATATATATATATATATATATATATATATATATATATACTATATATATATATATATATATATATATATATATATATATATATATATATATATATATATATATATATATATATATATATATATATATATATATATATATATATATATATATATATATATATATGTATTCAGCCTCCCAAAAGAAACATGCATATAACAAAAAACTATAACAGCTACAGGAAAATAAATAAAATTTTTAATCAGGAGACATTTTTATCCATGAAATTAAAAAAAAAAATAACGCTTTTGAAAAATTTAAAATTGTTAAAAATGTTGGAAAATCTGTATGATAATGATCATTTTTTGAGAAGAACGAAGGAGCTCTAGCGCTTCGAGGGAAAGTCAAAGTTGCCAAATGTCGATTTTTTTAACTAAAAGATATCCCAAGGGTAAACCACAAAGATGGACAGAGTCAGGGTTTCTCGGCCTACCCGGGGGACGATGGGAAGTCCCCCCTCTGTCCCTCCGTCGGCTCGAACCCCCTAAAAAGGAAATAAAAAGAAAAATTAACATTTTCTCCAGAGCATAATAAAAAAACAATATTTGGTAACTCTTGCTCTCGTACTACTGCAGAAATGGAAGGTTAATGAGAGCGTACGCTGCCAGACCTAAGATTATACTAATATTTAAGGTGTTATTAATAAATATTAGAATAAAATAAATTTTTTAAGTTTCATCGATGAAATTGCTTGCTGAAATCAAAAAATGTTATTTATTTTCCTGTAGCTGTTATAGTTTTTTTAGTTACATGCATGATGCTTTCGGGGAGGCTGGTATATATATATATATATATATATATATATATATATATATATATATATATATATATATATATATATATATATATATATATATATATATATATATATATATATATATATATATATATATAGGACCTTTTCTGTTTTACTCCGTCAGTTTTGTTTTTTTTTTTTAATATATTGCTACTATATGATAATAACAATGAATTTCCAGTGGTAACGGACATGATTTAAAAGTTCGAAATATTTTAAATAATTTTTTAAAAAATCATTTATGTTAAATATTTTTCCAAAATGAAATATCTCGAAAAAGTACGACACTTACAGAAAAACCAATTACATATTTGGAATCAGCGTATAAAGCTTATTACAAAAGTGTAAAAAATAAATAAAAAAATAAAACAATATATATATTAGGGGGCTCGAGCCGACAGGGGACAGAGGGGACGTTTTTCATACCCAGTAGGGGAGGACGGAGGAACTAGCGACACGCAAATACCAAGAGCGGGGGTTCGGAGACCCTCTCCCTGGAAGGGTAGATCCTACCCTGTCGTTCCGGAAGGCCGAGAGACCCCGACTCCTGTCATCTTTGCATTTTACTTTTGTAGTATTTTCGACTAATAAATGAAAAAAAAAATAAAAAAAAATATTACTAAAAAATTAATTTTTTAAATTATTTAAAATATTTTGAACTTTTGAAGCATGTCCGTTACCACTTAAATTCATTGTTAGTATCATATACTAGCAATATGTTAAAAATAAAAACAAAACAAAAATTAAAACTGACGGGTCGTAAAACGTAAAAGGTCCTATATATTTTTGAATCATGGCCCGTTACCACTGAAATTGATTGTTAGGATCATATACTAAAAATATATTTAAAAAAAACAAAAAAAAAAATTCAAAACTGACGGTGTCGTAAAACAGATAAGGTCCTATATATATATATATATATAATTTATATATATATATATATATATATATATATATATATATATATATATATATATATATATATATATATATATATATATATATATATATATATATATTATATATATATATATATATATATATATATATATATATATATATATATATATATATATATATATATATATATATATATATATATATATAATAGTTGTGTTATATACAAATATTTATAAAAATAACTAAAAATAATATATATATTCGTTCTCGGACAAGGCCACCCAAAAACGTGTCGAGATATTTCTTGATGAGGACACGCGGGTTCAGTATCAATAAATAGTTTCTGCTGTCTAGGGGTTTTGAACTATAATAAATCCTTTATAACTTTGCTGAATACTAGACTCAAGTTCCAATGAGAATATTTTCTAATAATCAGGTCACTGTGCAGGATAGCAAACAATCAAGATAAAGCAGGAGTTTTACTCATAAGTAATATTAAAAGAAAATCCCAATCACAAGTTTAAAGATCGATAGTACGAAACGCAAAAAGCCCTTATAATAATAACTCTGCCTTTTTATAATATTTGGCAGTATCTTATATATAGAAATTAACGAAAATAATAATATCAATTCTTAACTTGATAAGTCTAAAATTAATTATATCCCTATCATATTACAAGCTAATAATTTTATATCTCAATTTGCCAAAATAAATCTTCTTTTATAAAATAATAAAATTGAGTGAATTCTAAACTTAAATAAATAATAGCGAAATCAATAATAATAGTCTTTCCAAAATTAAATAAATAAACTAGTGAATCTCATAATTGAGAAATTATGGCCTTCAGGCAAGATATAACCTGACACACGCCCCTCCTAAGAAGACAAAGTGACGTGTCATCTTTCGTCTTGAAAAGAACGTCATGGATATCTTCGCCTGAAAAGTGTACAAGTCTTTCCTTCGGTATTTAAACTGTGCCATCGCTTTCATCCACGTTGAAAAGTTTCCCATTTCCTTGTTCTTCGGGATCGTTCCTCTGTCTAATCCGTTCGGTTCTTCATCCTGACCTTTCGACATTGTAATGGAAGACATCAAGATGGCAAACTCTTTTGTTACTACGAAGGTTTGGAGTTTTCTACTTCCAAAGTTCTTCTTCACCCAACCGCCTTCGACCATTCCTCTAGATTTTGTTGGTACATAATCCTCTGCATCTTCTGCTCCTGATGGAGAATGAGGATGCTCTGAATGAACTGACCTGGGACCTCCTTGTGGAGAAAAGGGAGTGGGAGCAGTCACTGCAACTTCCTCTCGGTTAGCTACAGAGAGTTCATGACCTTTTTCCACTGCACGAGATTCTTGAGCGAGAGGAGAAGAAAGAGCATCATTGATTAATGTTTCTGCAGTCTCTACTATACCATTCTCTTCATGGTTTTGAAGTTCCTTCTCCTTCTCTTTATTTTCTTCAGGTACTGCTGCATTTGCATCATCATTTTCAGCTTGGATATTTTCCAAAGGAGTGGTCAGCTGATCTTCAGATGACGCCTCAGTTTGAGACTTTTTCTCTTCTTTCGACTTCCTTTCATATTCTTCTTCCACTGGTGTTAACTGGAACACTCTTCCCTCTAATCTACTATTAACATCCTCAGGCATCACCGCTGTCACCTCAGACTTTATTGTCTCATTAATACTGGCTCCAAAACAGCTTGAATGTGAGGAGTTTTCTTGATTTTGGAATGGTAGATTTCCATTCAAATTTTCCACTGTCTTACTATCTTTTGTAGCAGTTTCAGTTTCATGATTTGTTTCGGCGACGGATGTGTCTTTGCCGACATCAATTTTATCATTATTTTTTTAATAGCATTTTCAGCTTCATAAACAACTTCGACAATGGTTGTGTCCACGTCGGTATTAATTTTATCATTATTTTTTTCAATAGCATTTTCAGCTTCATAAATAACTTCGACAATGGTTGTGTCCACGTCGGTATTAATTTTATCATTATTATTTTCAATAGCATTTTCTGCTTCACAAATAACTTCGACAATGGATGTGTCCACGTCGGTATCATTTTTATTTTCAATAGCATTTTCTGCTTCACAAGTAACTTCAACAATGGATGTGTCCATTTCGTCCCTTGATTCGACGAACGGGGCCATATTTGGTACCTTAACATTGGTCGATGGGGATACATTGCCTAAATGGACGGACGATTGAGACTGATTGGACAGTCGTATTTTTTCCAATTCAAAGTTCCGTGTGCGTTCGGCTTCTTCAGCTTTCCTATCGTCTTCTTCTTTCTTGAGTTGGGCATTCCTTTCAGCTTCCTCTTTCTTGAGTTGAGCATTCCTTTCAGCTCTTTCTGCTTCCTCTTTCCTGAGTTGAGCATTCCTTTCAGCTTCCTCTTTCTTAAGTTGAGCATTCCTTTCAGCTTCCTCTTTCTTAAGTTGAGCATTCCTTTCAGCTCTTTCTAATTCAGCAATCCTCTCTTCTTTGTAGGCCTTCTCTCTTTCTTTGATGAATTCAAGAGACTCTTTGCCTTTTAGGCCTAATTCTTTAGCCATCTGGCACCAGGATTGGTAGTCCATTATTAATGTTGACAAAGTGGAGAAACCGTGAAGAATAAAAGAGATGTGAGTATCTGAATCCAGCAAGTGTGATGAAGAAATAATGTTAAGTTATATTCCTTCTCGGACAAGGCCACCCAAAAACGTGTCGAGATATTTTATAGATGAGGACACGCGGGTTCAGTATCAATAAATAGTTTCTGCTGTCTAGGGGTTTTGAACTATATTAAA
>JABUQX010089449.1:0-12500 GCA_015478945.1 Trachelipus rathkii | reverse complement strand
AAAAGGAGGGGGCAAAAAATAAATAAATAAATAAATAAATAAATAAATAAAAAAAATTACATAAAGAAAAATAAAAATTAAAATAAATGAAAAGTAAACCCACCCTGACAAGGCTTGCCTAACGCAATTCCCTCAGGTGGGCGCAGACGCGGGACTTAAATAGAGGAAGATTAAATATTGCGGGGAAAATAAAAGAAGGCAAGGAGTTCCACAAAACAGATGTGGCTGGAAAGAAGGAGGTACCATAACGAGTGATCCTTGAGTCTCCAATATTCACACAATTTTCATGAGAGAACAAGGCACCTCAATGAAAGGAATCGAACCTAGTGGTGGAGGTAATGGCGAGAGGTCAATTCTCGGCGAGCACCTTGCCGTTGTAATACCTATAAGAAAGAGATGGGCACCTACGTCACGACCGCAGAGAAAGAGGGGTCAAGGAAGTCAGAAATATGGGACAGTTTATAAGCCTCTTAGCCTTAGCTTCTACTCTATCTAAAAGGAGGGTGGAACGGATCCACCCAAATGTGGGAACAGTATTCCATGCAGGGCGAATTAAGACCTTTTATATAACTGGAGTATTCTGAGCAGAAGAAAAAATATTCACAGCAATCGAACAGAATCCCAGCTTTTTTGGAGGCCATTTTAGCAACCGATTTGATATGAGGTCTCCAAAAGATAATTCACTATTTATTGTTTTAGTCCTAGAATGTTTATGTTGTTTACGGGTAAGACATTAGAGCCGTCAAAGGGGATAGGAAAGTTGGGAGGTATTTTAGAGAGGAAGATATGAAGAAGTTGAGTTTTCAAAGAGTTGAATTTTACAAGATTACGGTTACCCCACTGAGAAATTCGACCAAATCGGCAAAAAATTGAATCGGAAAGCTGTAAACGAGAGGAGCCAACTCTAGATACAAACGAGGGAGAAACAATTAAAATGAGTGGAAGAATGGGAGTTGAGTCATCGGAATAAGAGTGAACAGAGTTAGAAGTGTAAGCTAAGAAGATCTTTGATGAAAACTAGTTATAAATTTGGAGATAAAATTGAACCCCTGAGGAACACCACGATTAGTAATGAAAAGAGGAAGAGGTTGCTCCATCAACAAGAGCTGAAATGAACGACTCTGAAAGAAAACTAAATAAGAGTAAGCAAAGCGAAGGAGGAAATCCAAAAGGAGGGAAGCTTAGAAAGTATCGACGCTTGCCATTACCCGCTCAAAAAGCTTTAGAATGTCCAATGCTACCACAGAAGACTCCCCATATCCTTAAGGGCCAAGAAGACCATAGATCAGTTAGATAGGGGAAAGGATATCACCAGTTGATCTCGAACGTCGAAAGCCATACTGACGATCTTGAAAGAAGGAATGAGATTCTATGTTGATCGAGGAAAATGAGAAGTTAAGGAGATGTTTCAAATATTTTAGATATAATACAAGTTAAGGCAATATAGGTCGATAGTTAGAAGGATCAGAACGGCCCTACCTTTTTTTGGGAATTGGCTGAATAAAAGCGGGCTTCCAGCACTGAGGAAAAGTATTAGTATTAAGGCATAGGGAGTAGAGTTGAACGAGGACAGGCGCCAGCTCAGAAGCACACTCCCTCAAAACACGAGGAGGAATGCCATCTGGGCCACTGGCCTTCCGGGCCTTTATTGATCTCAGGATCCCATGTGCCCGATTATGAGTAATGACAGGTAAAGACATTGGACACCTGAGAGGAGAAGGAGTAGGAGGAGGGGTGCCGGAAATCGTCTAGGGTGGAATTAGATGAAAAAAGAAGACCAAAGAGATTAGCCTTTTCAGAAGAAGTGTTAGCAACAGAACCGTCAGAACGGATAAGAGGGGGAAAGGCAGATTTAAAGAAGTTATTGGAGATGTTTTTTGCAAGAGGACAGAATTTTTTATCAGAAGGAGAATAAGAAGGGCATCACACTTGCATATAGTGTAAAGGAAACGCTTGGCCAGTCGAATAATATCCCTGCATCGATTCTCGAGCAGAGCGGAAAATTAGTAGAGTAATTGGAGAAACGAGAGTCTTTCCAAGCCCTATTACGCAGTGTCACGCTTCCTGGATGGCACCGAGAACAAGGAATTATTGGCGAGGGAAAATGATTTAGTGGGGAAGATGGAATGAACTGTTCATTCCATTCCGTTTGATCACGGCCCCTACCTTTTCAGCAGACGCGGAGGCGTTCTCCGGAACAAAACATGATTCATTCCAACGATAGTTTGCAAAAAAGCGACGCAATGCATCCCAAAAAGCCCGATTAAAGTGCACAAAAAGGGTTCATTCTCTGATAAGAAAAGTATTGAATGATGTGTTTTCACATAAGATAAAAGAACTCGGTCAAACCGTTGTTCCACTTGAAGGGTCTCTAAAAGGATAAGTTGGTTGAGTTGTAAGTATGAGTTTGCACTGCAATAATTGCAACACAGGGGCCGATAGCCACTTAACAGGAGGCCTGGTTTACTGTTACCAATAACAGAGTTTGAGACATCTAATAGGGTGTTAGTTGATTGGATTGTCACGGGGGCCTGGCCAAAGGATTTGTTCATCAGTTCGAAGAGTAAGTTATGACAAATAATTTAATATCTTTTTAACCAATCACCCTACAAAACCATATATATAATATATATAATAATATTATATTATATATTATATATATATATATATATATATATATATATATATATATAATATATATATATATATATATATATATATATATATATATATATATAATATATATATATATATATATATATATATAATAAGTAGTAATGATTGCGGAACCAGCAGCAGAAATGCTGTAAACCGATGTTGCAAGCCATTTACAACATTTTGCAACATTCGATTTTTCAGGTTAGAAGTGACAATGATATGGGTGTCGGCGAGACCGTTTCCAAGCCCTGGTAGACCTTTTTCGGAAGCTCTGGAGCTTCTGAACTGCGGAAATTCCAATTCATGTCGGTAGTTGACTTAGAAATTTCCAATACATCATTAGATTTTGACACTATATGTGTCAAAGAATAGGTTTCTAAGGTTGGCGTGATCATTTTTGAGGTCTTCAAGACCATTTTCTGAGCTTCTGAACAGAAACTTAATGAGGCATCAAGACCATTTTCTGAGCTTCTGAACAGGAACTTAATGGATTTAGCCACTCAAAAGGTGTTTTTTTTCTATAAGAATTTAACTGATCGGTAGACTATTTCTGATATTTCGATTTATCGTAATCTTTTACTCCCAAATCGATATTTAAATCGTCATTCTATGTGCTTTGGAAGGCTTTATTTCTTTGCAAATGCATTGTGGTAACAAAACACTAACTAGGGGGTCTAGGAACAAGTCTTGTAAGTCACACTTTTCACCCTGATTCTAGGGACATAGAGACATCGTATCCCCCTCAAACTTGCTACGCCAACAGCTGGTGACGCCAGCTTGGCAGACCCGTGGTTTCACATAGATACACCCATCCAAAGGCAATGCTGAGCCCCTAAAGTAGGAAATGGCCGTAGGTAGATAAAAAATAAATAGCCGACAAGACTGGGGTAATGAATCGGAGTCAAAGAAGGAATTGAAACCTGAGTTGACTCATGTGCCGGATCACTAAGCCGGAGCCGGAGCCGGAACTGGAGTTGAAGTCTGGCTACGAGCTTATAAATGCCAAGTAATGTGTGCCTTTATATGTTTAAAAGGACGTATAACCCGATTTTGAGGTTTCAGAACCCACAAGGGTGTCTGTGCACCCCCTGGAGGGGTCGCAGACAAAAATCACAGAGTGCGTAGTAGAGGAAGACGGAGAAAGGCTGACAAGGATGATTCCAGAGGAATCAAAAATGGGAAGTCCCCATATGAGATAAGGACTGATCCCCGGAACGGAGTTGCACCCTTAAATTTCTTAGATAATCGCTATATCAGCTGTTTATTGAACAATATATATATAAAACTTAGCATAGCGAACTTATTAATTATACATTCTCTCTCTAACTATCGGAACTTCAACCAAGCTTTCATAATACATTGACTAAAATACATTGACTAAAATACATTGACTAACGTAACCTGAGCTAACTTGGCTTGACATACTATCCTGGCTCATATAACTTATTAATTACAGCATCTCTCTAACTATCTGTCGCTCTGCCTAACTTAGTCTTTCCTTACCTAACCGGACTAAACATTGTCTAACATAACCAGACCTATCCGGACTAAACATTGCCTAACGTAAACAGTCCTAACCAGGCTTAACATACTGTCTTAGCACATCTACCTTATTAATTAAGGCCTCTCCCTCTCTCTCTCTATCTCTCTCTCTCTCACTCTCTCTCTCTCTCTCTCTCTCTCTCTCTCTCTCTCTCTCTCTCTCTCTCTCTCTCTCTCTCTCTCTCTCTCTCTCTCTCTCTCTCACGCACACACACACAATAAATTTTTCTTTCATTCTATAGGCACATCTAAACTAACGTCACCAGATGCTGCTTACTGCGAGCGTGACTGTTTCAACTCTAACATGTACAGGCTTTTAATTCTACAAGTAACCCATATTTTGCTCAATTTTTTTTACGAAACATACTCACCCACCAAAGATTATATCTCAACTGATCCCTTATTCTTTTGCGTCACAATGAACGATGTCACTGCAATACAATGTGCTGATTGGTCATTACAGCCATTCACAATCTGATAAAGAGATAGATGTGCAAAGTCCTTGATTTTTCAATTTCATACTATGTGCAGTGTTTCTCACCGGTTTACATTTATATTTTGTTGAAGTTTCATTTATTTATTAAGTGTTTTATTTTAGTTGTTAAGTTTTATAATTTTATAAGTTTATTTTATTTGTTAAGTTTTAATTAATTTGTTTTATTATTTCATAAATTTTATTTTAATATTTAAATTTTTCATTTTATAGGTTTTAAGGTTTTATTTTGTTTGTTAAATTTTTATTATTTTATGTTTTATTTATTACATTTATAATTTGTTTAATGTTTTATTATTTTTAAAGTATTATTCTGCATTTACAGTTATATTTTTAGTTATTTTTAAAAATTTTTATTTCCAAACTTTTTGTTTTTAAAATTTTATTTATTTAATTTAAATTTTTATTTTAAAACTTTTTTATTCTTTAAAATTTTATTTATTTAAAAAAATATATTTTAAAACTTTTTATTTATAAAATTTTATTTATTTTAAAAGTTTGTATAAAACATTATGCTTTTACTAATTTTTTTAAAAATATGTACTTTATTGACGTTAAAGCAGTAAAACAGTAGCACAAACACCATACTCATCCCCCCCCAACACCCGGCCAGCTCTATTGCTTTACTGCTTTACGTCCTATTTGAGCATGTATGTTGTATAACACAGCATAAAAAATAAGTTCTTTGTATGATCACAACAAAATTTATTAAAAACATTTTGTTTTACTAAATCTTTCATTCTTTTCATGTTTATAACATAAAAAATATCAATTAATCACCTACATTTATATTTCCTTATGCAAGTTGTAGAATTTATATTTATTATACTTTTTTTCAACTTATATACTTATTTTTCATAAAACGTTAACTAAAAATATTTCATTTTTAAAATGATATAAATAAACGACATATAACGATATCTTTGAACAAAGAACTCGTTTTATTTTATTAGTATATCATTGTTAATACAGAATATATTAACAAACAATTAATCAATGTTTTACTTTAACACATATTTTACGAAGAGACTTTAAAATCTGATGACTTTTATATGTTTTACAAAACATTACGGAATAGCAATGTCTAATGCTTCTAGGCTTATCCCATTTTAAGCTCCGCCCCATTTCAGAATTTAACAATACAAAACATGAAAATTATTTTAAGCTATGTTCATTTCCAGCACATGAGTCAACTTGAATTCCGTTTCCTTCTTCGACTCTGATTTCTTACCCAAGCCCTGTCGGCTATCTATTTTTCATCTACCTACGGCCATTTCCTACTTTAGGAACTCTGCAATCCATTGGATGGGCGTAGCAATGTGAAACCACGGCTCAGGCAAGCTGGCGTTACCAGTTGTTGGGGTAGCAAGTGTGAGGGGGATGCGATGTCTCTAAGTCCCCTGAATGAGGGGAAAGTGTGGCTTATAAGATTTGTTCCTAGACTCTCGATTACTGTTTGCTACTACAATGTATCTGCATTGCAATAAGCCTTTCAGAGCACGTTAAAATGCAATTTAAATATTGATTTTGGGGTAAAAGACTAAAAAAGACTACGATAAATCGATTGAAATCATTAGAAATGGTCTACCGATTATTTAATTGCGAAAGCGATGGATGAAAATTAAATCGGTCGCAAGCAAAAAGAACGAGATGACAAATCATAACTCTTTTAGGTGGGACAAGAAACTAAGTAAAAGAAAACAGTACTTGCCGTACTAAAATTTTGTCTCCGAACACTGTTTGGGGAACAAAATAGATAACATCGAGCCATTAAATTCAATTTTGGAGTTTCTTCTCTATTTATTTTCACTAATTCTAGAAGCCTAGCCTCACTCTGCGCTATTTTTTTATTAGATTTTAACTTCATTTTTAAATTAAGTCTTTTATTCATCTTCACTGTTTCATGCCAACGAGAAAATTCACAGCATCAGTTACAGTAGAATCAGATTATTTTTTTAAGTTCTTGATAAAATCAAGAATTATCGTTATTTTCAAACGCTTTTTCCTTATCCCTTACTGCTCAATACTAATTTATTTTATTGACTTTGAATAGAATTGAACAGCGAATCGTCTTTCATTATTTTTATCACGAAAGTTGAAGTGAAAAATTTTGATTTGTTTCGAAGATATCAGAGAGGTCGCTAATATGAAAATATAATTAACTTTTAAAGGTTCAAATTTCATTCTCAATTCACTTCTAATTATTTATTTCATTTTGTAACATATTTTAGAGGATGATTCACAACACCTTTGATGTCTCTTAGATAAGAGTAATGTTCTTACAACATCTTAGAGATTTTAACAGTGAAACGACATTTTCATTTAAAGTATTTGTATGATCCTGTCCTTTGGTCATTTTATTATGTGGATGTAGAACTACATAATAATATCATTATTGCCTTCATTTCTAATGTGTGATACATTATTTATAATATACTATTTCATCTTGTTGATGTGTTATTAGTTTTATTATTCAACTTGGGTTATCGAAGCTTTTCCTGTTGGCTTTCTTAGATCATGTCGAGTAGCTACAGAATGATTTAAAGGAGTAGAAATAATTCAACGACATGTAGCTAAAATACTTTTTACATATTTACTTTAACATTATTTTGTTATTAATTATGCATAATACAATATTGAGTTAAGGAGAGAAAGTTTTGTTTGAAGATAATGCCATGATAATATATTTAGACATCCGCGCTTCCGGAACAGTCCGAACGTGGAAGCGAATTTTAATGGGATATTCAATATATATATATATATGGCCAGCCTCTAGAAGAGCCACAATCCATATCTCAAAAACTACAACAGCTACCAGGAAAAGGAATACATTGGTGGAATGCTGGTCTAATTAATTTTAGTGCGGAAAATGTAAAAAATAAAAAATAAAAAATAAAAAATAAAAAAAAAATATATCTCAAAAACTACAATAGCTACAGCGAAAAGGAATACATTTTTGGAATCCTCGTAAAATTTTGGATAGGAAAATGTAAAAAAAAAAAAAAATTAAAAAAAATTAACTAATTATAATATATGATTAGAGGCCTATTTAGAGACCTTTTATACGTTACTCGTAAAATAAATAGACCTTTCTATTAATTTTGCTTTATTTTTTTATACTAAAGAAATACCCCAGAGGATGAGTATATACCCGGGCACCGATCGCAGGAGTCTGTAATGTCTCTCGGCCTTCCGGGAACTACACGGGGTGAGACTAATTCCCCCCCTCGGGGAGTGTTTCCGGAACCCCCAGCTCTTTTGGTATTTGGTGATTCTGCGGTGAGTTCCTCCGCGCCCCTCCCCTACGGGGTATGGAAAATACTCCCCCCCTGGTCGTTCCCGTCGGCTCTGAGCCCCCAAAAATTGCCCTTGTAATACCTTTACAAATAAATATATACTATTTATAAATATATATAGTATATATAGTATGATACAGTATATAATACGCGCTATACCTTGCGAGCGTGCCCATGATGATATATATATTTATAACTATATATATATATATTAATAGTATATAATATATATATAATATAGTATATATTATATATACTATATATATACTGTCCCAGCACCCCCCCCCCCAAAAATAAAAAGAGATGTTTTATGTTTAATTTTTTTTTTTTTTTTTTACATTCCGAAACTAATATTTTCGTAAAGGATCCAAGAAATTATTTTTCATTTCCTGTAGCTTTTGTAGTTTTCGAGATGAAAAATTTTTTTTTTTTTTATGTTTTTTTTTTCATTTCTTACAAATTTCCTTTCGGTAAAATTTTGCAAGGATTCCAGCAATGTATTTCCTTTTCCCGGTAGGCTATTTCAGTTTTTGAGATATGGATTGGGCTCTTCTAGAGGCTGTCTCTATATATATATAAATATATATATATAGTACTATATATACTATCATATATATATATTATATAATATATATATTATTAATAAAACTATTAGTTATATCTATATATTATATGTATATAGATTATATATATAAATAATGTATATATATATAATATAATATATATATATATATATATATATAGTTATATATAAACAAACCGATTTATTATTGAATAAATAATTAATATGACTATAGTATATTATTACCGTATATATATAAAATATATATATATATATATATATACTATAATAGCTAACTAATATTATAATATATTGATCAGTGGCTGTACGGAAAATACACTTGTAAAGTAGTTAGCTTTATTATACATATATCATATAATATAATATACTACGATAGTAGATATATACTTATATATATTATATATAATAGATATATTATATACATATATACTATATATATATGTATATATATATTATATATATAATATATATATATATATATATGATATAATAATTATATATATATATAAGGAAAAATATTAACGAAAACATTTTACAAAATTGCATTACCTACTGTTGCTTATTTAATTTTTAAGGAAGAAATTTAGTTTCTCACGTCATTTTGATAAAACTTTATTTATGTTAATTACTATATTATATTGCAGATGACTCAAAACGACACCTATAATCCTACCCAAAACTTTTTGAAAGGTCTGAAGGAGCTGTTTGTTCTTTAACATCAGTGTTATAACTTATAATGTAAACTATTATCTTAATATAAATAAAACACTACTCTCAAATTTTGGAATTATTTTCAATTATACGTTAATAACAGCTAAATTAATAAAAATGTCACATATAATTAAAATTCAATTAATCGCAACGTATTACACTGTACCCTTACTTCAAAAAACTGAGTGTTGTAGGGGAGATAGTGTCTCTATGCTAGTATTTTCATTTAATTGAAAGAGCGAGTTGAGTGTTGATTGATAGATAGATAGATAGATAGATAGATAGATAAGTAGATAGATAGATAGATAGATAGATAATAGAAGATAGATAGATAAGTGAATAGATTAGATAGAGAGAGAGAGAATCAAAATTCTTCACTCACATCTCCAAATTTGTTCGAACGTTTTCAATCTATGTCAAGAGAAAAATTCAAAATACACCAAGATTATCCACCACGTATATTACGTAACATACTTCTCGATCGTTCAGCAAGGTTATGATGGACCGGCGCTGGGACCAGTATCAATATATTAATATGAAAAGATGAAACATTAACGTACGCCCAAAGATTAGAATTTTACTCTTACGGAACAGGTCAGTTAGAAGAAAAATTTCCAGAATTACAATTTCTAACTTATGTAATTACTCAATACTAATGTACTTCGTTTTCTTTAAAATTCATTTATAATCACTTTCTTTTTTCATTTTCATATAAAATTGTAATAATTTAGGCCCTCCTTTACCATTTAAATTTTTATTAAAAAGACTCAAACATATTTTCTGGAGCACCTACTCCTAACCATTCTACCTTAACGCCCCCTGACATTATATATATAAGTATTATATATTATATACTATTATATATATACTATATATATATCATATAGCATATATAATATAATATATAATAAATCAGTATACAGAATAACTAAATATAGGACCAGTGCACCGCATCTACGACAACTATAACAAAAGAATAACAGTAAACGCTTTATCGTATAAACTTATAACTAAAATATTAACAACTATATAATACTATATATAGCTAACTCAGCACACTATCTAATTTAACAATATCGCCACAGAACCGAGACCAAGTCTTCCTATAAACAGTCAAACCCTGAATCTTACGTAGTCTAGAAAAAGATAAATGAACATCCCGATATGTCATATCCTATTATTATAGCCTCGTAATCACTCGTCTCAGTGCACTCGAATTTATTCACGTTCATGATACACAGAGATACCTGACAAACATAAGTGATCTTCTCACAATTAAAAATCACGACGTCAATGTGATTTCTATTGTAATATATTATATATACAATATTTGCATCATTATATTTCTTAAAAACTGCATTTTATGCATCTTTTATTATTATTATATATGTATGTTACTAATCAATTTTATACTGCACAAAAAAGTCATTATACGTGTCTAACTAATGTCCTTAAGCCAAAGACAATATATGCCATCGAAACAACATTGAAGTAATTGAGCCTAAACGATATTTCAACAACGAGAGGAAAATTGAGCAAAGAGATAGTATTATCAGTATAGTAAACAATCTCCAATATATTCCCACCAACAATTTCCCTCCTACATTATCACGAGATAACTGCAACGATAACTACCACACAATAGTCTATCCATTGAAAAATTTGAATATAAATATTCGATACAATCCCAATTGAATAGACTGATCTAACTTTTATTCCTTATCTTAAGTACTTGTTCTCGGAAAGACAGAGGCCGGAAAATTATAGCTTCCTTAAAAGGCTGAAGATACGACTTTCCAGGTAGAAACACCGACAACTCTATTTAGAAACTGATAAAACTCTTTGGAAATCGTTTATAGATCGAAGGCAAGGAACTACAAAAAGCACGACATAATACAAAACAATAATAACGCGCAGAACAGAACAGAAGAGACAAAGACGATAACACTCACACATCAGCTTTCGACTAATATCTGCCGCTCCACCTGCGAGTTATATATGTAAGAGAAAGCTGCTCAAGACATCACCCACGTAGACACAAGCAAATGACCAGATCGACTCGCTACTCAAGACATCCACAGAACATCGGCAAACAAACCCACGACGCCTCCGACCAGATCAAGACAAACAACAACCCAAAGAATCGAAAGAACAAAATGCCCAAGATCACAAAAAACTCACCACAGATTCATGTGTTAGTAGCCGCAAAGGTGCATAAACCCCAACCACGTCGTATTGGTCTGAGCACGTACCTCCAATTATGAAACTTGGTTCCAATTTTGGAAGCGCAATTTATCTGTCATTAATTACGCTCAGAAAAGACGATGACAGTACCCTTCCACAGACTTTCCCACAGCATCCATGCATCCAACAGTGTCGATCGATCGACTAATATCACCTGCGCTGACGACTTGATAATGCCGCAGGACCATACCAACAACACTGAAGAACAGCCATCATAATACAACTACCCGAGCAGACAGGCAAGAATGGCTTGTTCAATGAATTTATATCAAAACAAAATTACAGTGGCATGGTTTCTTATCATTTACGAGAAATACTCAGTTATGGCACCAAATTAAAGATTGGAAAAGACATCATCAGAGTGCAGTTCTTAAAAATACGTCCAAACTTCATTCGCCCGACTCTGGCATCTCAGACATCATTTATCCTTGAACAACTTGGTGAGCTAGCCAACGATCTAGTTGATTTAGTGCCGACCACTCCTGTCCTGACAGTGTCAAAAACAGTGGTTACACAAGAAACGACAACAACAACAACAACAATAACAAAAGCAGAACCACAGTTTTTATAAGCCCTCGCCATCTTCCCGAAGATAAACTCAAAGCAACAAAAACAGAAATAGATAGTCTCTTGAAGAATGGAATTGTTCGACCTTCAAAGTCATCTTGGGCTTCTTCCGCTCCACTCTGGCGCAGAAAACAAAAAAAAAAGAAAAAAAAAAAAAAAAGCGAACTTAGAAGAGCCCGTCTCGTTAATTTAAACTACATGGTAATTACAGATCTTTAAAGGCAATTAAACTAAAAACCGAGAATGGGTAACCACTTTCTCACATCCAAAGGCTCTCGCAACGTCTTTTTGGATCAACAATCTCCAGCAAAATAGATCTTCATAGGGCGTACCATCAAATTCCGATATGACCTGAGGACATTGAAAAAAAACTCCCGTAATAACAACTTTGGCATCTTCGATATGC
>JABUQX010089448.1:0-35589 GCA_015478945.1 Trachelipus rathkii | reverse complement strand
AAAGTGGAAGAACCGATCAGAGGCGCGAAAGAAAGAAGGAGAAGGAGTCTAATTAGAAGAGCGAGTGACATCTTGCATCAGATCTTGCTCAAACCGGTGCTGGACATGGGGAGTGCGAATTAATAAAGTCGTCTTCCCACATTAGTATCAAATATAGTTTATAAGAGTTCAGAACTCAAATGAGGGTTGATATGCTTCTAAATAAAATAAATAAGTAATAAATCAATAACTAAATAAATAATATATAACTAAAAAATAATTATTATAAATAATAAAAATAATAAAAAAATAAATAAAATAGATGTCCAATGCTCTAAAAGGGGTTATTAATAAAAAATAATAAAAAAAAATAAATAAAAATAAATAAATAAATAAATAAATAATAAAATAAATAAATAATAAATAAATAAATAAATAAAACGAATAAATAAAAAAATCAAGCATTTGTAACAAACAAATTATCAAACTTTTATTATCTTTTTATGTTTGTAACTCGTTAAAAATGATTTTTACACGACCCAAAAGCAATAAATCCAGTAAAATCAAGCATACCTCTTCCTCCCACCCTCCAAACTCTGATCTGTTGAGTTATTGATTCTAATGATCTATTAGATTCAAGTCATAATTTCGAGTGTCATTTAGAAAAATGAACATAGAAATAGATCCTATGTACAGTTACCTAAACGAATTATTTGGCAATTGCGACAAGTATTTGACATTCATAATGATAGTATGTCAGATAAATCACGAACTAAAGAATATAATCGTACAACGGACAAAAACCTAACACGCTTTAAGAGCAGAATTAAACTGTAACATTAACAAGGGAGTACATACCGTAGAACAGAATAAGTCACAAGACATTGAGGGGCAGAATGTAAACCTACTCACCTTTTTCTAGCATACAATGGATATTTTATACATACAATAATATTTAAATATTTTTATCAATACCTTGTCTAATTATCATAATGAATCACAAATTATGCTAAAGGTAACAAAGTCCTCCACATCAATATAACAACAAGCATTCAACCTGACTAAGAATATAATGTACAACAAACAAAACCTAAATACCTTATCCACGACAAACATGTTAACATTAACAAAGTACCCACACAAACAATGTGAAAGTAACTAATTAAGCATGCAGAACGTAAACTTCACACTTTTCAAACAATATCTCTAGACATTATCGTAGTAACTTTACATTAACATAGTAACATTAACAAAAAAATTAACATAACCTAACCTAATTGATCATATTGACCAACGAATATATGCGAGTGCGAACAATTTTTCACGTCACTAATGCAAACATTTAATACCCTGAACAAAGAATATTTAATATTACAACGACAAACCTAACCACCATACGTACGAATAAGCTGCCTTAAAATTAACAAAGTTCATACTTAAAAAAGCATTAAAGTAATTGTGAATAGGGCAGAAACATAACTAAAACAATCTATTCCATGATCGATATGCGTTATCAAAACAAAATATATCGAACAAAAAATTTATCATAACCACGTATACATACTGATCAATGATATATGCTAACGTAACAAAGTTTACATCTGAACTACGAATATAGCATCAACTGAACTACGAAATATAATGTACAATGACAAAACCTAACATACCTAATGCTCGAATTAAACTGCTAACAATAACAAATTCCATGCACTAACCAACAGTAAAGTAACTAACAATGCATGACAGAACGAACAGTTACGAGTATGCGGTAAATAACCATCAACCAAAATTTTATTATCAGAATCTTTTAAATTTAATTACATTTTTTTTTATTTTTTTAATTTCATGTCTTTAAAACTTATTTGTAGTTAAAAAATTGTTTTTTTTCTAATTTTAATTCTTTTAAACTTTTTGTTTTTACTAAAAATTTATTATTTTATGTAAACGTAAAAAATTCATTCTTACTTACACTAAGCAGTAAATCAGGAATAAGTAAATCAAGCCACCCATCCTCCCCCTCCCCAGTCCCCAACCCTGATCTTAATGATTCTATTGAATCTATGATTTCAAGGTCATTTTCGAGTATCCATTTTTGGATAAACATAGCCGCATAAAAATATTTTCTGTTTTACCTCCTCGAATATATGTTTACATAACAAAGTTTTCACATCAATAACATAACATCATAACATAACATAACCTGATGTAAGATTATAATTATCAAACATCAAACCTAACATACCTTTAAACACGAATAAACAGGCTCACGATTAACAAAAGCTACCATTACTTAACACTGAAATATATTTAACATTGCATACAGACCGTAACCCTATTCACACTTTTTCAAAAGTATCTCTAAAATGTCATTGTTATTTTACATTTAACATAGTAATATTTGACAAAAAAAATTATCATAACCTACACTAATTATTCATAACTGACAAAAAGATTATGCATAATGTGAACAAAGTTTTCACATCATTAAAGCTTAACATTATAACGCTGAACTAAGTAATTAGTAATGACACCCAAATCGAACACATTCTTAAAACACGAATAAAAACAGTTAACATTAACAAAGTTTCATACTAACAACAGTAAAGTAAACAACATTGCAAACAGAACGTACCCTTCACACTTTTTTCCAAAACATTACGCTAACGTAACAGTTTTTACATTAACCATAGTAAAATTAACAATAATTTACAATAATCTAACATAATTATCATACGGGCCAACTAATATATGCTGACGTACCAAGATTTTGAGATTCAATAAGCTAAACATTTCATTTCTAACTAGGATTATAACGCACAATGACAAAAACCTAACATGCCTTACGCTCGAACAAACTGCTAACAATAACAAATTTCCGATACTAACAGACAATTAAGTAACTAACAATGGCATACAGAACAAAACGTACGAGCCTAGTGGTAAATTATCACTTTAACAAACCAGAATCGCGCTGTGTTGTTATTTAATATTTATAGTTTTGTTTTATTTATTTATTTTATTTCATTTCTTTAAAACTTTTTGTTTTAAAACTTTTATTAGTTTTAACTTTCATTTCTTTAAAACGTTTTGTTTTTAAAAAACTTTACTATTTTTAATTTCATTATCATTTAAAACTTTTGTTATGTAAAAAACTTTCATTATTTTTAATTTCATTTGATTATAAACTTTGTTTTTAAAAAAACTTTTATTTATTTTTAATTTCATTTTCTTAAAACTTTCTTTGTTTTTAAAAAAACTTATTTATTTTTAATTTATATTTCTTTAAAACATTTTGTTTTAAAAAAAAAACTATTTATTTTTTAATTTTATTTCTTTAAAAGTTTGTTTTACTAAAAAATTTTTTTTTATGTTATAACGCTAAAGAAATTTACATTATTTACATACACTAACAGTAAACCATTTTAAACTCAGTATTTCAAACACCCACCCCCCAATCCCAAACCCATCCATGATCTATTAGAAATTTTTTTTTTTTCTGTTGAATTATTTTTTTTATCTATTAGGAATAACAGCTAACATAACAAAGTTCCATTACCCACGGTAAAGTTAAACTATGAACTAACATACTTAAACAAACAGTTCGCTAGACGAATAAACTCCATCACTAGCATTCGTTAACAATAAAGTTCACAATGGGGGAAGTATAGCAAGTTTCAGTTGTTTTTATAACATACATTTTTTTATGAAAAGGAGCATTTAATAATACATAAAGGCATATGCTTTATTTGAACATAGTTTAATTCATCCTAATCATAGACAGGGGTATTCTGTATAAATTGAGGCAAGTTTTATATATCTCTCTCCAGAGATTCAACCCTTTTTGAAAGGATGTAAGTATAAATTGGCCCACCTGCAAAACAAACATTTTTCTTGCACCATGACGATTCAACAGCAATTATTCTCTCGCTCCCAGAGAGAAATGACGTATCCATGCTCGATAGGTTATTAGCTGCAACTCCAGTATTATCGCATCTATACGGTAAACCACATGTTTCAGGTGTTAAGATCACTAGATTACACATGCAGCATGTATTAAGTCCTCTCGAGTATCGCTCAACATAGTTAAGATGCGATGATTAAATTAATTTTTGATTTTAATCCAAGCTGTAATATTTCAATGTTCTCAACTTTTTCAATGTCAGTGACTGTGAAAGGTCTCACAATCGATGGGTTTCCAACAGTTGCGTACATCAGGCTTTTAATATTGTCACACGACGAGAAAGCAGCACTCTATTCTATTAGATACCTCTCTTCACTGATCTACCAGATAGGATATTGTTTCACTACGCCTCGATGCTCGATATAACACACACTCGTCGCGTATTACCCAAAGCTGTGGACCGATGTCGATAATATTGAATGATTCTTCAGCAGAAATGAATAGGGGTCTATTATTTGAACCTAGGCAGGAATACAAGCAATGCATCGGTCTCCATTCGGTTTTACAATAAATATAAAATGTATACATATTGGTATAATGAAAGACCTCGTTAAAGATCAACAACAAACTTATAGATTGCGCAGAGGGAGTCAATCACACCAGCAAAGCAAAAATGTCTTACTGATGGAAATCGTGGTCGTAGCAGTCTTCAAAGGTAATGAGATTCTTTCTTTTCACACATCAGAAGAAAGTAAACAAGAATTATAGCGAAACGAACGAACCATTCGGTTCAAAAGTCGTACTACAAAATGCCATGCACAGCTCTTGTTCTAAACATTGAAATCGGCACAGATATTTGTATTTCAAATCTAGGCCTCAAGAGGCAATTCCTTTCATAGTTGTATTTGTATTTCAGTTTTTCATTAGGGTTATTGATACAGATCAAGACAACGTTTCAAGCTTCCTCCCATTTTTTCGAAGCATTGCCCAATACCTGTGATTCTTGTTTGGCCCGTTTTCGAAACATTACCAATACCTTCGGTTCGTTAGGCATGGGACAAATATTAACAAATTTATAAAAACCTTTTAAGAAAATTTTCTGAAATACATTATTTTTTTATGCTTTTATAACATTATAGCAAAAGATAACAAATAACCAAAATCTAAAAAAAAATTCATAATTAAGTCTAACATTTCTAGCATACTGATCAACGATAAATGCACTAACTATGCATGTTGGCAAATATCTCTGTCGGCATGCGCTGTTGCCAAACTAGCCAATCCCCAAGTGTTCTTAGTCTCGCAACTCATGACCATCCCAATGTTAAGATTAAATATTAACATTAGTAACTATTTACATATCACAACCTAATTAACAAATTGAACTACGAAAAAATGTACTAACCTAACAAAGTTTTAACGTCAGTAAACCACGCAAATATAATTTGTTTATAGTAATTTTATTTATTGTTTAATTTTTTTTCAAATTTTCTATTCTTTTCAATTTTTGGTTTTTAATAATATATAATATATATATAAATATATATATATTATATATATTTATATATATATAATAATATATATATATATATTATATAAATATAATAATATAATATATATATATATATATATATATTATATATTATATATATATGTACATAATATATCATATATTCATATTATGGTATATATGATTTAAATATTTTTTTTTAATATCTTTATAGTTTAAAAATACTTTCTGTTTAAAATACTTTGAAACCAAAAACTAGCCTAAGTAATTATAACTTAAAAAAATTTGCACTTTAAATTCGCAAAACTTTAGTAAAATTCAAACCCGAGCAATTCCACACTACTTCTACACTTCCCTCAATATGTGTTATCTAATGATCTACTTGCTTTCAAGTCAACATACTCGACTATCATTTCTGGAATAAACCACAACATAAAAAATAAGTCTTTATACTCAGTCAACGAATATGCAAAACGTAAACGCTCCTCCCACCCTCTATGAATCTTCTGATCTATTGACTCCATTGATCAGTCACAATTTCGAGTGTCATTTCGCATAACATGCCCAAAAATAAGTTCTTCTATACACTAAAACCACCGAATATATGCAACGTAACAATTGGTTTTCCACGATAAACGCTAAACAAAGCATACATTGAACTAAGAATATAACGATACAACGACAAACCTAAACACACCTTACGCCCCGAATAAACTACTCAACATTAACCAAATACCATACTCATCACAGTAAAACCAACACAGGTACAAAACGACCTATTACAGCTTTTGTCACGATTTCTGGGATTTTTCATGTTCGTTTTACATTATCATGGAAATAACAAATTTAGCATAAAGCCCTGTCTTAATTATTTATACGATAGCGCAAATATATTTCTGGTTTAACAAAATTTTTAACTTTAAACCTCGGAGCCTTTGCAAAAAATTCATCATAACCTTACCTAAATATCATAAAACCCCACGAATAATTGCAAACATAACAAAGTTTTACAAAAATTAAAAAAGTTTCTTGAATAAAATATCATAGTAAATTGTAATAGTTTACGTTGATTTTAAAGCAGTTAAAACAGTAAATAATAATTCAACCAACCATTCCTGCAGATTCTTCCCTATCCACCATCATTGACCTTTTGATCTATTGATCTATTGATTCAGGTAACATTTCGAGTCAACAACAATAACATAGCTCAAAAATAAGTTCTTTATATACTAACCATCGTATATATGCTAACGTAACAATGGTTTCATGTTAATAAAGCTAACATAGCATTACCTGAACTAAGAATATTAATGTACGACGACCCAAACCTAACACCTTACGCCTCGATTAAACTACTAACAATAAAGAAAGTTTCCAACTTAACAACAGTACAAGTATTCTAACCACAAGCGTACAAAACGAAACCTATTCGCACTTTTTCAAAGCATAACTCTAACCCCAATTTAATATTTACATTAACATGGTCAATATTTAGAAAAAAATTTAGCATTGGACCCAGTCTAATTCATCATATTGAAACGACATGAAACGCTAACGTAACAATTTTTTACTCAACTGTGAAAATATTTGAACAAAAATTCATCATAACCTGTCTAAATATCTTAATCCTCAACAACAATGCAGAACAAAACAAGGAAAAACCATTACATAAAAATAACAAAGTTTTACAAAAAAAACATAAACAAATAAGTTCTTTGATAAAATATCACAGTAAAAGCGTAATAGTTTACTGATTTTAAACATAAGTCAGTAATCAGTAAATAAACACCCGTCCCTTTTGCACGATCCACTCCACCTTACCCGCCTATATCTATTTTATATTGATTCAAGTCATATTTCGAGTATCATTTTGTTAAACATAACATAAAAATAAGCTTATATACTAACCACGAATATTATGCTTATGAAACAAAAGTTCAGTCATCAATAAGCTAACAATCATAAACTGAACTAGAATATAATGTACAAAAGCAAACTAACATTACCTCACGTATGAAATAACCGCTAACATTCCTGAATTTCGCCTACTTATCAAAGGTTAAGTAGCTAAACAGGGTCATACAATATTCGATATGTCCCCACTTTTCCAGCATATCAGCAACACATACAAAACTCAATGTATCTAACAAAATCCCTTAACCAAAGTGACCAAACTATCAAAAGATACCAGCATCCTGAACTATGAATTAACTATCTTCAGCAAGTGTCACTCGTTCGAGTACAACATCATTTGAACTATGAATAAATCGTAGACATTAGCAAAAATTCTCGGGCAAACCTAACATTACTCAGCAAAAACTTAACTTAGGTTCACGTTCTAACACATCATAGTCAGTTAACACAGTAATATCTTCGAAAAACTCATCATTTTCTAACCAAATCGTGTTAATATCACACATCATAGTAATATTTACATAACGTATCTAACTTACGAATAAACAGTTTTCATTAAATAAGAGTATCTAAAGCAACATATCACATCCCGAGAGAAAACCCAATGGATGCGCCCTTGAAATGGGTGTGGTGAAATCCTGAGATAGGGAACACCCCGAGGGTGAAGCGGACATTACCCCTCCGAAGTAGGGGTAAGGACTCAGCCCAAAACCCTCTTAGTGTTAATGTTAGCAGTTTATTCGTGCTTAAAGGTTCGTGTAGGTTTGTCGTGCACATCTATATCTTAGATTCAATTTATGTCATGTTAGCATTATTGATGTGAAAACTTTGTCGCATTAGGATATATTTGTTGGTCGGTATAAAAGAACTTATTTCTATGTTATGTTTACCTAAAATGACACTCGAAATATGACTTGAATCAACATATCGATAGATCAATAGATCAATAACTCAACAGATCAGTTTGGAGGGTGGGAGGGGAGGGGTAGCTTGATTTACTGATTTACTGCTTTTGGGGTATGTTAAAACTCATCTTTATAAAGTTATAAACATAAAAAGAATAAAAAAAATTATAATTTTTTTTTTATTTTTATTTTTTTTATTTTATTTTTTTATATTTATTTTTTTATTTATTATTTATTTATATTTATTTATTATTTATTTATTAGTATCTATTTATTTTATTATATTTATGTATACTTACTTATTTATTTATTTATTTTTTGATTTGTTTATTTGTTTATTTTATTTATTTATTTATTTATATATTTATTATTTATTTATTTATTTATATATTTACTTATTTATTTATTATTTATTTATTATGAAATAATACTTTACTATCGGTTCTACGTTATATAAACATATATTTTGATACTTGTGGGACTAAATGACTATTTATTAAATTCGGCATGACCGATTTTGCGATGTCAACTCAGCTCGTTTACTTTCAGACCCTTCTCAATTCTTTCTTTCTCAGCCTCCGAATCCGACTCCTTTCTCCACTCCTCTTATGTATTCTATTCATTGTTAGGGGGTACCCACTACACAGGGGGTTCCCAAACACCCTTTACGACTTTGAAACCATCATATTCGAGATATATGGGTTCAATAACATATATAAAGACACCAATATTGAATCATTACACAAATATTTAATAACTCTTGCACCGCACCGGAGCCAGCACCGCGTGCAGCTGTCAGCTCCTCTCCTCTGAGTCAGGACTCCTTCTCCACTCTTTCTTCCTTATTCATCCTTCATCCTTCTTCCTTCCTCCATCGGCCTCTGTTTGGCACTCTGTGCTTTTTTTTTCAGTCGGGACCCCCTCATTGGGGGATGGTAATATACACCATATACGGACTTATAACCATCGTATTCGAGATCTACTTCTTCGATGACATATATAACGACACCAATACTGTTTTTATACGAATGTTTATTAACTTGGCACACATCGGCTTCAGCACCGGTGCCGAGCCAACTCTCAGATTCCGATCCAACTATTTCTAGAAGATTCAAACTCTGAATCCCTCTCATCAAATTTCAGCCTTTTACGAACTATCGATATTTTAGGGGTCGGGGTGTATCCCTTCGGGGGGCTCACAGGGACGTAACATCGTCTACGACAGAGGTTACGGTCACCATCTAACCCTACTCGAAAATTTTAACCTGATATGAAACTCTAAACCATTGTAGATATATTAGCGGAACCAGAGGCTCATCAGGAGCCAAAGCCATAAAATCCGCTTTTTTCGTCAGGAAGCAAATTTATGACTCGCTGAAGGATATTACATTCAGAATCGATTATTCATTCTGCACGGAGTCGGAGTCGGAGTCGAGTCGGAGCGGAATCGCAACAGGAAAGATGGTAGCCCAATTTGAAAGGGGGAAAAGGGAGACGGCTCAAAATCGAACCCCCTACGGGGGTTCGATTTTTAGGGTAACTTAATCTAATCCAATCAATAATAAATAATAATAAAAATAAGAATTTGCTATTACTTTTAATAAAATAATATAATAAGAATTAATAATAATAATTAATATAATAATAATAATAATAATAATAATAATAATTAATGATAATCAAAATTTCTACTAAGTATAATTAATCTAATGATAATAATAATAATAATGGTAATAATAATATTCACTTTAATGGTGAAGTAAATGGTACTAGCAGCGATAGTTGTAATATAATCTCTACTCTAGAAATTCCACATAATACGCGGGCCGATTCGCAAGGAATACTTATGTTGAATAAAACAAGGGTTGAAGATCAGTTTAACACGCAATTGATGAAGATCCCCAATTTCATCACGAAACAATAACTCTTCATACCGAAAAACGGTCGGCTCCGAACTGCTCGCAACTATCTATATACATATATATATACAATATCAACATAATAACCACTAATATATATAACTAGCATATATATATATTATATATTATATAAAATATAATATAATATATATAGATATATTATACTATATAATTATATATCTATATATATATATATACATATATAATATAATATATATATATAATAATATAATATATATATATTATATATATATATATATTATATATATATATATTAAAAAAAATATAGATATATTATATATATATATAATATATATATATCATATATATACCTCATATGTATATAATTCCTATATACTATATATAATATATACTAACTATATATATATATATATAATACTATATATATATATATATTATATATCATATATATATTATATATTATATAGATATACGGTATAATATATATTAATATATTATATATATATATATATATATATGATACCCTATGGTACTTGAATTCATACCATTATTATTCCCAATACCAAGACTGCCGATATTTAACGATACTCTCAGTACCGATACTATTACTAATATAATAATATACTATAATATATATATATAATATTATATATATATATATTATAATATATATATTAATATATATATATCATAATATATATAAATATAATATTAGTATATTATATAATATAATATATATAGTATATAATATATATATATATATATATATATATATATATATATAATTAATATATATATATATATATTATATAACAAGTAGTATATCTACCTACCAAAGCAATCATCATACCTAAACTAAAACCTAAAAATACTCACCTCACAATACTAAACAAACACATACACCAACATCATACCACTATACACCCACCTACATCACTATATAACCTATACCACTATACATACCACTAACCCTACCCATAATATAAATAACTCCCTACCTTAAACTCATCATATAAATATACCCTCACCCCTTACCCCCTCAATACTAAAACCACCACCCTAACCCCATACATACATAATCAAAGCCCAACCCTAAACACAACACTCAAACCCCACCTACCCAACATACTAATATCTTATATATTATTATAATATATTATATATGATATATAATATATAATTAATATATATATATATTATATAATATTCTATATATTATAAAGTATATAATATATATATATATATATATAATAATATATAATATATATTATATATATATATATATATATATATATAATATTATATATATATATATATATTACTATATATATATATAATATTACTATCCATTACTATTATATTATTATATTACTATATTACTATATTAGATAGATATATAGATATCATATCATAATCATGCGATCAATATTCAAATATATACTATATACTATACCTACCTATATATATATATCTATACTATATATATTACCCCAGTCACTCACCTCACTAACTAAACCCTACCCTATACACACTACTAATACTATAAATTATTTTATAGTATAAAAGTTGTGGATACCCTTATATATTTAGATTAGGGGAACTTACTTGCTATATATAATATAATATATTATACCTATATATATAATTAATACTTATATAATATATATAATATACCTACTATATATATATATACATTATAATATATAATATATATATATATATAACTATATACTGTATACTATATATAATATATATTATACTATATATATATACTATAATAATACCTATATATATATACTATTACTAACTATTATATATATATATACTACTATATAATACCCTATATATATAGATATATACTATATATTAATATATATATATTATATAATAATATATAATATCATAATAATAAATATATACATCATATACTATATATATATAATATATTATATTAATATAATATAATAAATATTAATATATATATACATTATATATATATATATATAATATATATATATAAATATATATATATAATATATATAATATATATAATATATAATGTATAATATATATAATATATATAATATTATTATACTACTACTATAATATACTTACCTATATAGTATATACTAATATCATTTACTTGGTAATCTTTATATAATATAATAATATACTATACTATATAGACCCTTCATTATATAATTACCCTTACCTAAACTATATATATATATACTTACCTATATATATATACTATACCTCATATATATATATAACTACTATACACAGTATATGAATACGTTATAAGGCTATACGATACTATTATATATATACCACCCTATATCATATATATATAGTAACTACTACTACCATCCTAATATCTATATCTACTCCATATATATCTACTATATATCACTACCCTAACCTATATATATAATAATACTATATTATATATATATATACTATATATATATATATATATCTAATATATAATACATATATACTATATATATAATATACTAATATATATATATACTATAACCTATTTTATATCATATTATATATATATATATATATATTATATATATATATATATTTATATACTATATATATATAGATATCATATATATATACTATAATATATAATACTATTATATATATATATATCTAATATATATATATACCAACACCTACCACCCAATATATAACCTATATATAATATATATAATATACTATATAATAAGTTTATCCCAAACCTATATTAATACCACTTATATAATATTATAATATAATTTATTTAATAAATAAATAATATAAAAATAAATAAATATCTGTTATAGACTATATAGTGAGTAGTATATACCTAATTACTAGTTAAGTAATAAACATAAAATACATGAATATAATAAACGTATAATATATATACTAAGTTAACTAATACCTAATAATACAATATATACATATATGATATTTATAATCATAATACACAACTCATACTGTTGTAAAGAAAAATAGGATATTTAGATAATTTGAGTAAAGTTATTGAACATTTTTTATATAAGTTTTTTGAATACGATTGATGGTCTTTTTTACACATAAGTATAAATAAAAAGGTTCTAGAGAACAAGTTCTTAGAACTAGACCTATCTTATGAAAATTAAGAATGTACTAACCACATTGGTTTGCAAGAAATGAAAAAAATGAAAGGTTAGAAAAACTTGTAAAGGATATTGAAATAAATCTTAAGGAAGATATAATAAAAGTTAAAAATACAGTACAAATGATTTATGAAATCTTGGGTATATCAGATAAAGATAAAGCTGTAGAAAAAGAAAGGAACACAGAAAAAAGTAGGTATACTAAGACAGTAGATAAAAAAAGAAAACCAAATTCAGAATGACAAACAAAAATAAGTAAAAATAAAACCCGCCGTTGCAGTAAAAGAAGAAGTTCCTGTAACTATGTATATTAATAAACAAATAGACATAGAAGTGGAAAATATTAAATAAATCAAAGGTGATATAGAATCGATTCAAAGAAATAAAGAAGAAACTCTTTCTAAGGATAGGTCAAATTTGAGAAATTTGAGAGATAATAAAGGACCTACCCTTAATGAGAGTGTAAAAATAAACAAATCTATACCTTTGAAAAGTTTAAGTAATAATATATTAACCACTTCTGCTGTTAATATAAAAGCAATAAAGATAGGAACAAGAGACATAGAGGTGGAAGACATGAAAGAAATTAGTATACTTTCTATAAATGAAATTTTGGTAAAATGCACCCATAGAAGTAGTAGTAGTAGTAGTAATAGTAGTAGTGCGGATTTTAATAAAATGAAAATAGAGAATGCGTACATGAACGAGGATTTTGAAAGTAATTCGATTCAGCTTTTCCAAAAAATCATTTTAAAGAAAGATTTAAAGGAAAACATGTTAACTACTTCTAAAGTCGAAACTAAAACATAGAAATTTCTTTCAAATACAAGAAAAATTATGAAAGAAAAATTAGTTCCTAAAAATAAGAGAAGCTTTTAAAGGTAGTCTCTCGCGAAATGAGTCCCACCTGGTAAATAAGCGAAAAACCGTTTTTAAGGAAAACAAAAAGTTAAAAGTTGAAAGAGACGAGCTTAAAGATATCAAAGATAAAGATATGAGAAACCATATAGATTTAGTTCAGAATCCAAATAAAGAAAGATTTTCCGTAAACAGAAAAGAAAGTAAAAATGAGTTTGTTTGTACGGAAAATATAAAAGTTTCTAACGTAATATCTAGTGGCAAAAAATATTGAAGCTAATCTTTCACAAATTTCACAAATCAAAGTAAATAGAGAGAAAGTCTCATCCATAGTTTTAAAAGAAAACAATAAAGTATTCGAGAAAATTGCAAAATATGAATTAAAATCAGGAGAGAATAACTCAAATGAAAGTAGAAGAAAGTTGTCTTTAAAAAAGTCTAGAAAAGGTTTAAAAGAAAATAACGACAAAAAACAAAGTAAAAGAGAACCTCTTTATAATGAAAATTCAAAGAAGTTGTAAAAAACTTTGTGAAACAAAGTTTAAAAAAGAAACAAGGAAGAAAAAGTACATTTCACAAAAAGAAAGACTTTAACAATACAGTTGAATTTAGAGGAAGGAAAAGGTGTGATTTCATGGAACACTTTTGTATTCGAAAAGTGAGAAAGAATAAAATATTTCTTATTCTCATAGCCCAGAGAACATTGCATATAGGATTCAAATATGCTTTAGACAGAGTGAAAATTGAGTTTATATTTAGTTTAAGTAAAAGGAAAGAAATTTTTATATTTCCTTTTATTTGTTTTATCAAAGGGTTCAATAGAATTAACAAATTATCTGAAGATGGGGGGAATGTTAATGTTCATGAAACATTATAGATTAAATAAATAATTAAAAATTTTACAAAGGTTAATTTTAAGTAATTACAAGAGTTTTGTTCTTTAAACTTAATTATTGCAAAAAATAATTACCGATTGCAAAAGGCAGTTGCAACTGCAATAGAATGTCCTAGACAGGCAAGTTGGTGCCGCACATGTTTTTAAGCACTTTGCCGGCAGATATTGAGAAAGTAAGAATTATTTAGTGAGTTCCAAAGATATTAATAATGAAAAGCAAATTCTATGAAATGGAAACGGCCAAGATAACGGTCAAGTCAATGTTGGAAATATTTCAGGTAGTGAACAATTAAACATTGTATTTATTTGAAAGTAACAAAGCAAAGCGAAAATATATTTTCATGTAAATTACTAAATTTGTATGTGTTTTCTAAGTATATAATCATTTAAATATGTTTATTTTATTAGAATTGTATTATAGTATTGTTTAGATATTAGAATTGTAAATAATCGTACTTTTTATATGTTCTTTCAGAACCGCTAATATCGATGATGGTTTGTTTGCCGTAAACAAATTTAATTGGCATGCTAGTCTCTAAATTCCCCACGTTGCTGATACGATCTTCGTCATGAATTTCATAAGCCTCTTTGTAACCAAATAAACGACAGATGTACAAATCAAGAGGCTTGTTTGGTTACGAAAGCGCAACAAAGTACATATATATATATATATAAATATAGTATGAAATATCTATAGAATAAAAAGAAGACTTCCATTATAGTTTTGAGAAAATTTATTATAATATATATATATACATATCATATATAATATAGTTAATATATAATAATCTATATTCTTCGACATTTAAAACGCAGATGAGCCAGAACCCTTAGGACCTACCCATCGAGTTGAGTTGATTAACGCAAAGCATTATATGACATCAGAACTTTATACACCACATAAATCTTACGATTGAAACTTGTAACAATGGTTAACAACCACACGATGTTTTCTTATTTGGTTACGAACTCAAACAATAAAAGATGAAATTTGATTAGACCAGTACTACCACCTACAAACAAGAAATATTGTTTTTTGCCCTATCAGATTCGGCTAGTGGATTCAGTATTAGAACAATTGTACATACCGATCAGCTTACTCTAAACCTGTGTGGTTGATTTTTGAGTTCAGTTAAAAGTTACCTTTGAAATAGAGGGCCAATAAGAGTTAAATGAGAATCATTGAAGAACAGAAGAAAATGGTGAGGCCACATTAGCGAGTTGACCGACATAATTCATATGAAGGCGAGGTGGTTCTGACATAAATTCCTCTAATTAAACATAGCTCTATCGTCCAGGCGTGTAGTTTCAACGTCCCAGATTCGAAATAGCTAGGCTCTCATAGCTCACACTTCATGGGTGGGATGAATCCACATTTTTTTCCTCATTCATGAACTCATCTAAGTGATCATGGTAAAATAATGTAACTTGTGTACCCCAAAATGTACAAGTTACGTGACCGCCAGTGCAGGTGCTGTTCTGTTTCTAACCGTACCACCCGCCTGAAACGCCCCCAATGCACTAACACCAACCTTATTTATATTACCATATAACCGACGCCATTACTTGTATATAAGTCCAATATGAAAACAAACGTTTTTTGTAGAGCCACATGATTCGAGCCTTTCCGACCCTTCTTAACGTCTCGGTGTGTAAAAGTTATCATTATTCTTTATTTATTTTATTTTTTTTTTTTTAAGTCAAATTTATTTTTTTGGGTTTTTTATTTTTTTTTATTCTGGTCAATTTTTCTTTCTATTTTTTTTCTTTATATCTTTATCTCTTTTAGATTTTTTCTACTTCCTTACTATCTTTTTTTTTTTATTCATGTTTTTTTTTTTATACATTTTTCTTGTTTTTTCTTTTATTTTTCTTATTTTTTTTTTATAATTTCTTATCTTTTTTATTAATATTTATCTTTTATTATTTATTTTTTTTTTTTTTTTGTTTTTGTTTTTTTATTTTCTTTTTTCCGGCTCTATCTTCTTCCCTGAGGGGCTATATTTCATTTTTTTCTTATAATCTATGTGTTTTAATTTCCCACCGCGGAGGGAACCCAACTTCGCGCACTATTACCAAGGAGCTGCGCTTCTTCCTAGCAAGGCCGTCGCTGGGGGCGATGTGAACGCGGAATCTTTTCATAAAGGATACTATTCTTCTAGGGGACAAATATTAGAGTTATGAACCTCTGAAAAACGTATTTACTACCTCTTTGATTTTGTCGCACACCACGAATACTCGAAGCCCGGCCACACCAACATTCATTTGCAAAATGTGCCTTGCTCTTACGACGATTACACACTTGGCTATTCCCCCTCCCCACGATTTCTCTCTGTACCTCGTCTATGTCCACACATCTAGCCATGCGCACTGCCTGTTAAAATCATCAATCCTTCCTGGCCTCATCCGCAGTCCATATGGATCCTACTCCAGGTTTGCCTGAGCCCGGCCTCTGGTAAAAAAAACACCCGAGGACATTGTGGGCAATATCTGCGTCTTTCCTGACCGCCAATCTCTCCCATACCCCCCCTCCATGTCTTCTAATTTTAACGCTGCATATATTTAATGGCTAAGAAACTGATTGCCCTTTCTGAAATTTTAATCCTTAACCCAACATAGCGACTTATGTCATTTTATTCAGATTCGCTCAGCGCGCTGCAAGCACTTAAAAACCCTTATTCTAAAAAACCCAATGGTATCCTGGCTTACAACAATTTCTTCGGCAGCTCCATTCCCGTAAGAAACAAACTTTTATGTTGGACCCCCTCTCATGTAGAACCGGCAATGAAATCGCTGATAGAGAGGCTAAAAAATGGCCACCTCCTCTTTTGAAGTTGTTCCAGGGTACCTCCCGGATCTTTCGACAAGGCGCCTTTCATCAACTATTACATCCTCTCTCCACAGGGCCTTTCGACTTGTGGCAAGAGGCAGTACGATAGATGATCAGCGAGATCGAACTCAGAAACATAAAGCGCCGAATAGTGCTGATGTCTTTTGGATGAAAGAGACGGAATGATTCAGAGTGTAGGAGTAAAGTTGAGTGTCAATAAGAGGGCTGGTTGCAATAAATCGTTGGTAATGAAAAAGGACAACTCTGGAGTGCGCTAGGGTCTTTGCATGAGGGTATTGTTATAGTATAGTAGCGAGACTATGGTCTGAATAAGAAGTATAGATCTTAAGTACAATATGTTCAGATGACAATCTTAGGGGTGTGCTAGGTGTGAGAACAATTGATAAAAGAGGAATAACGTATTAGAGGAGTTGTGTGGTGTGAAGAAAGGGTAAACGAGAGAATAAATGAAAGTATGTTGAGATTGTTTGGTATGTGGAAAGGATGAATGATAGTCAGCTTGTAAGCGGATGTATGATGGTGAGTTGTGTATAAGGGTTAGCAGTAGACCAAAGAAAAAGTGAATTGAAGCAGTAAGGGAATGTTGCAGGAGAGAAATGTGAGTTTGCACGAGCGTGAGGAAGAAAGTGCTAATAGCAGAGAATGGGGAGTGTGTAAGGTGATGTTTGGCCCACCTGCCAAGCGATGAACCATTACTACTTGACATTTACCAGTACGATCGTCGCGTCCCGTGAGGCTCTTGAGGTGATTTCTTGATTGCGACATTCTTACTAATTATGAACAGAGGGGCGGTAAGGTGGCTTTCTTTTCGACTTTATTCAATTTCTCCTACTGCTTTTCTTTTCCGATGCATGCAACGCACCATACTCCCAATCTTGGGGAGAAAAAGGTAGATTGAAGAAAATATAATATAGGAATATATATCTTATATATATTCACAGAGTGTCTTTATATATAATTACTAATATAGTATAATATATATATTATATATATATATATATATATATATAACAAATTAATCTTTTTCGTTCTCAAAATCTTTCTTTTCTTCTTCTATCTCCTCCTTTATGCAACTAAGGTTTGAAATAGATATATTATAAATATATATTATATAATTATATATATATAATAATATATATATATATAATCTATGATAATAATATATGTATATATAATAATATATATACTATATTTAATATAACTCTAATATATAATTAAATACTTAATATATTATTATATATATCTATATATACACCCCACCAAATACCGTCTTCCTACACCGATCTGCAGAATACCTCAGCATAATCCCAATTACCTGCCCATTTGCAAACCACCTGTACAAACATTCTTTAAGATTTCCAAAAAATACACCTGCAAAAGTCCCTGTTGCTTCTTTACGACCGTAGCGCACACCGCCCTGGAAATCTGGTTTCCCCACCATTCTGCCTGCCTCTGACCTCTCTTCCAAATCTAGCCAATCCGCTGCCCTGTAAAAGCATCATCTGGCTCATTCCGCTTATTTCATGCGATGAATTTACCCAGGTTCTGCGGCTCAAATAAAACAGACTGTGCGACTCCATCTTGCATATCTGCTCGTCTTTCTCCTGACCGCAAATCTCTCCATACCCCCCTCATGCTTCATTTAACAGGCATAATTAATGGCTTATAATATGCCCTTTTCGATTCAAATCCTTAACCAATCATTCATTACTTTATCATCTTACTCCAGATTCGCTCAGGCGCTACAAGCACTTAGAACGAACCCTTTTATTCTAAAAAAAAACCCAATGAGTATCCGTGTTACAACATATGTTCACTCGTGCTAGGCTTTCCTTATTCCCGTAAAGAAACACAAACAGCTACTTTATCTTCACTTTATGTTGGAACACCCCCCTTCAATGTTAGTAAACCGGCCCCATATGAATCGATCTTGAATCTAGAGAGTGTAAAATGCGGCCACCCCTCTTTAAATTCAATTGTTTCAGTACCTCAACGGAACGCCTTTCACAATGGCTGCATTTCATCAAACCTGATTTACTATCTCCTGTCTCTCCGCAGGCTTGTCGCATTCTGTATAGAATGAGATGCCAGACGAATGACTCAGCGAGAATCGAAAACTCAGAAACATATAAGAGCCGAATATTGTGATCGGTTCTTTTGATGAAAGGAACGAATATTCAGAGTGTAGATTAAAGTTTGAATGCAGGAAATGCTGCGTGCAATAAATCGTTGAGTGAATGTTAAAGGATGACTTAAGTCTGGATTGTGCCGCTATGTCTCTGCATGATTGAAAGTTAGTTCCGTGATTAGTATAGTAGCGAGACTATGGTCTGGAATAAGAAGTATAATTTATAAGTTCTAAGTGTTCATATGACAATCTTTAGGGCGGCTAGGTGTAGAACAATTGATAAATAGAGAATGAACGTATTTAGAGATTGGGGTGGAAGAAAACAGGTGGCGTAAAACGAGATAGGTAAATTAAAGCTATGTATGAGATGTTTGGTCATGTGGAAAAGATGAAAGATAGATGATGGTCAGTTTGTTAAGCGGATGTAGATAGTGTGAGCTTGTGTGGGGGAACCGACCGGCTTGTAGAGACCGAGAAAAAGTTTGATTGAGGTCAGTAAAGTGAATGTTCAGAGATGTAAATGTGAGTTTGGCAGAGGGCGAGAAAAAGTGCATAATAAAGAGAGAGATATGCGGGTGTTGTAACGGTTATGGTTTAGGCGCACCTGGCCAAGGGGATAACCATACCACTGACGACTTTACACAACTAAGATCCGGCGTCGCTCGTCCGTAAAGCTCTAGGGTGATTTTCTCTTACTGCAACGAGTTCTTACTAATTATGTGTACACAGGGGGCGGTAAGGCTGGGCTTCTTTCGGACTTTAGTCATATTCTACGCTACTGCTTTTCTTTCCGATGCATTGCCAACGCACCCCATACTACCAATCTTGGAGAGAGAGAAATTAAATTATAATCTTATATGTACTTAATTATAATATATACTAATATATATAAGTATAATATATATATATATACTATATACTATATACATATATATACAATATAATATAATATATAATATATATGTTATACCTATATTATATATATATATCTTTCTTTCTTTCATTCACTCATCCATTTCCATATAGCTATATTAATATCATATATTATATATATATACAATGATATAATATATGATAATATAATATATCTATATATATAATATATATAATATAATATACATATATATATAGATATATAGTAAATAATATATATATATATAATAATATATATAATATATATAATATTATATTAATTATATATATATAACCCCAAATAAAAATCTTAAACCTTCTACGTGTTACCGTTTCCTAAATTATGTGCCATTTGCAAAACACTTCTAAAACATATCCCAAATTTCCTTAACACTTCCATTTGACAAAAGGTGTTGCCTTCCTCTAGCGACCTCAAAGGGTAACCAACACTTTGCTTATTCCCCGCTCTCAACCATTCGCTTTGCGCTACCCATCTGATCTCTCTTTCCCTATAAATATCAAGCGCTATTACCGCCTCCTTATGTTAAACCATCATTCCCTGGTCATCATTCCCGTCAGTTCATGATGAAATTTACTCCAGGTTATAACGGGCTCTAAAACAAGGAACAGTGTGGGTGCGTCTGCTGTCTTTCCAGACAGCAATCTCTCTTATAACCTCCCCCATCGTGCTTCAATCTTTACTGCAGAATTATTGGCTACAATGATTGCCCTTTCTCAAATTTTATTCCTTATCCAAGATCACTCTTATGTTATTTATTCAGATTCGCTCAGCGCCCTTCAAGCCCATAAGACACCCTATTCTAAAAACACAATGGTATCCGCTGAACAACAATTTCTTCAGCCCATCCTCTCTCGTAAGAAACAAATCATGCTATGTTGGACCCCCTTTCACGTAGGGGTAACTGGCAACGAAATCGCTGACATAGAGGCCAAAATAGCCGCTTCTTCTTTTCGGAGCTGTTCTAGGTACCTCATGGACGCTATTCGACAAGGTCCCCTCCAATCAACTGATTACTATCCTGCTCTCCGACAGCGTTTTCGGTGTTACTGGCAAGAGTGCCGGACGAATGATCAGCGAGGGGCGAAAATTAGAAATATAAAAACGAACATTGGTGAGTGCGTCTTCCTCCCACAGACGAAAAACGCTTATCATCTAGGTGCATACTTTGCACGGCCCCTCTTGTATTTTGGGCCACGCTAAATATCAACTCACAGTCACTATATGTCAGGGCCCACGCCCCATGGGCAAATTTTGCCGTCGCCACACTCCTCAATCTGTTCGCCATATCTTCGTAGATTCTCCCATCTGAACCCTATCGCGTAGTTATTTACGCTATCTTTTGCGTCTCCAGTAAACACCTTCTGAATAGATTATCCTATATCCTTGTCTTGAATCTCCCACTTTAGCAGTAACCATTTTCTTGTATCTCCAAAAGAATAAAATTGCCTATAAAATTTTATTTTTATTATGTAAATCTTAAGACTATTTATTAATACAAGTGTTCATTTGGGATTTAAATAGTAGTATTTATGTTATCTTTTTTGACTGACTGAATATTGCATTTCCCTAATCAAATCTCCCTGACACTGAAAACATATATATGATAGTCCCTCCCATGGGCTGATTTTTTTCAGCCAGTATGCCGCTTTTCTCAGCGCGGTGGGTCCTGTACACGGACTCAAAAAATATATATTATATCATATATATAATATATAATATATATTATATATAATAGATAATATATATATATATATAAATAATATTACTATAATATAATATTATATATATAAATATTATATATATTATATATTTATATATATATATATATTAGGGATGTGCCCGAACCTCGATTTTTTGGAAGTTCGCCTATTCGGCCAAGAAATTACCAATATTCGGTATTCGGCTTTTTGCCGAACTATCGGCCGAATATGAGCTTTATAAAGCACATAAAATTACGTCAACTAAGGGAAACGGTATTTCATTTAAAATTGAAAATTTTAGAATACTTATTTCCAAAAAAATAAAAAATATAGTTCAAATTTTTGAAAGCAATATGGCGAAAATCCTTGTCATTTATCAGATCCTATAAGGCCTTTCATCTTTTCAACATTCAAAAATTTAGAATTCACTTTAGTGATACGGGATAATGACCAAACATGGTAGCTGGTATAAGAGAAAAAGAATACTTTAAACAATTTCATGTTTAGCACGATATTTAATTTATGCCATTAAAGATCAGTATTTTAGAAGTGTTTCTAAAGATATATTACTGCAGAAGCATATCCCTCTCATTCCCATTCATCAACGCAGCATGCAAAGCTAAAATTTACAGAGCAGTGAATGTCAAGACAGCATAAATTAATCGAGAACGTTCTACACGCTGAACAGAACTTATGATATGCTTAAAAGATCTGTTTGAACAAAAACGTTCCCCTATCCATAGACGCTGCTGAACAATCAGAAAATGTGACTGATTTCAGTGACAAAATTATTCCATTTTCTGAGCCATTTGACAACATCAATAAAACAAGCATTAAACGTAAAATAACAGTCGCCCAAGGGATCCCTTCCATTTTAGCAATAAAATCTATTTTACGTGGGTGTAAAGCAAAACTTCAGTGAATAATTACACTCGTTGAAAGCTAGGAAATCACGTAGAAAAAAACTTCTAATTTCTATTATAAATCTTGGTGTAGAACTACTTTCTTAGATCTGCGATCAAGCTAATTTTTCAACATGAATCAGATGAATCAGTAAAAATATGGTCGTTGAGGCAAGGAAAGAAAAGAAATGCATAGAAATTTAGCTCCTGACTCTTCTGCGGATGATCCTCACATTATGGAAAAGGAAAGCTGAAGTCCATTTTCAACTGCTTTAATGGTATTGTTTTAAAGGAAATTGTTGCATAATCAAAATCCGTCATACAGAATATGAGATCAAAGATGACGAGTAAAAAATGAATATATAACCCAATTCTAATATGACGGATGTGATTATTGTTATCATAAAAAGAAAAAAGGCTACATACGTATATGTACATCAAGAAATAAACTATATCTATAGCCTCAACTGGGGAGACAGAACGCATCGTCCAAAAAATCAAAAATTTTGAATGACCAATCGGTGTTAGTTTTCTGACAATGAAATTATGACTTAAACAGCAAGAAAAACCATCTGCTCCCACTGAGGAGTCGTAAGGAAAAAGAATATAAAATAACAGGAAGCCAAATATTTATAAAGCCACAGAAATAGGTGTATCCCCCGAAAATGGAAACTGCTAATGTTGTCATTTTAACCTTAGAGCTTAATCAAATGAAGTTCAGTTTAATATCTTTAACTACCAAATTCAAGTTTATTTAATATTTTTAAATATGGAAATTATGCTATAGGTAAGAAATATTATTTACTTTTTGTTTTATTACTTTTGTATATACACTGCGGTAACATGATATGTCTTGGACGTGCGTTTCGCATATTGATTGTTATATTATATATGCTGATTCCCAAAAAAATTGTTAACTGTGTTTGCATATCACATCGCATTTGTGTGATATTGTTGTGTCTAACACAGATTTGTAAAATTTATGATTTTACCTTTTTCAAGAGGGTTCATCACAATTATGAATATAGGTAAAATATAATATAATATACAAATAATAACTATATAAAATAATATATTATAGATTATATATATAATATTACTATATAAAATATATAAATAAATAAATAATAATAATATATATATAAATAAAATAATATCATAATAAATAATATATAATAAATATATAAAATAAATTATATAATACTATAAGTATTACATTTTATCATATATATATATCTATTGGATAAATGAAGGGAGAGAATAAAACACGCAATGATATGATACTGATGTCTTTATAGATATATGTTAAACATAATAATACAACTATGAATAAAGAAATAAAGAGATATATAACAACAATGAATGTAATTAGAAGAGCATTTGGCAAGGTTTAAACATACCTACGAAGGTAGTAACTTTCTCTTCGTAAAGTTCTACTGTGCATAGCGTCTGGAATATCCCCTCATCAAGCTCCTTGATATTAAAGTCGCCATCATATTTGAATATTCCCTACTTGGGCCTTGGAAATTTGTTCCTTCCTGAACTTTCAAGATCCTTGATGGTAAGCGGTCACCCTGCTTCATCACTACATTCGCCTAGGTTTATCCGGAAAATCTCGGGGTGAGCATAGTGTAGAGTTAGTGCAACTTTTAACTCGTGAGAATGAAAATTGTCTAGCACGGTCTCTCATTACAAGTTAGTGGTTCTCGGCTTTCCTGTTCCCCAGAAAATACTGTGCTACATCTGAAAAAGCATTCCAACTCTCTTGCCTCTAACCACAGTCTTTCATGTGTAGCCAAGTCAGCATACCACGGAGTGTCCGGTATTTGTGGCGGCCATTCAATATAATACTCACCCAGCATCAAATTTCTTCAGACGTCCACTCAGAAACCAGGGAAACGTTGAAACACATATAGCGGAAGCGATTCACCAATCATGTCCTGGGCCTTCACAATTGTTTCACAAACAAGTTTTAGTGTGATAAGTGGAGGTAAAATGATGTATTCTCACTACTGTACAGTGGTTCACGTGCGATGTTTCTGTCACCTGGCGTCAAGGTTCACTCGGTGGCCATTCTGCGTTTTGGTCCAGTGATCCTTCGCACGCCCGGCAAATGTCTCCAATAGCAACAGTGAGCAGGGAATTTGTGAACCTGCTTGTCTGACCGAGCAAAATGTGCCATTTTGAGTTCGACGCATATTTACTAACCCCATCCATGCTAACCTGAAAGAGTATTGTAGATACCGCTCCAAAGAACTCTAGATTCTTGATTTTTGGCATACCCTCTTCTACCACCGTACCGAATACAAGCGCGCTGGACTAGGAACCGAAGCATTGTACCTTCAGTTGCCGATTGCTTAGAGCGACTCACTAACATGGCACGTGCATCGTGGCACCTGCTGTCAGTAATATCAAATAGTATCGCCAACTCACTGCATTATGCTGGGAGTCCCATAGCGATTGTACGCCGGCAACATCACTGCAATCGTTAAGTAGACCTGACTTTAAGAAAATTCGGCGAGAAACTTCGTAGTCTGTTACGATAAAATGTTACTCTGTGCCATGGTTTCAGTAGTTCATACTTATTGCAAATGCAACCACGATTAACCAAAAGCACGACCATTCGAACAACTTCTGGAAATAATATAACCGACACCCTCTCATACATAAATCTTCAGATTCACCCTGGGGTGCCGAACAATAAACGGACCATCCCCGCACGATTTCAGATGGATATAACATCATCAGTCATTGGATCCATACGTGTAGACTACTAAAGTTACCACATGCTTCCCGAGAGTATCGACCGCATAAACTGCTGCTATATGTCGTATATATAATGCGGAATCTTGGTAAAGTCTATACAGTCTCACGTAGTTAGCGCACATTGAATTTTCATTCCTAGGGGAATATGTAACAAAATAGGCGATCCATGATTGCACGAAAAAACGGGATTAGACACGCACATCATCAGATGAAATAAATAATTACAACCTCCAAATTACTATATATCTGCTTACAAAAGTCCATCAAGAAAAATTCACCTTTTTTTGTTGACCAGTGTACGTTTCTTATTTTTCCCTAAATGGATGACCGTAACTTTGAAAATTAACTAATTCGTGCCCGTAATACGCAAGTGGTTATTCGCCGAATATTTCGTATTCGCGGAATTACTTTAGCCGAATATTGCGGTATCGGCTTTTTCACTATTTTCGGCACATCCCTAATATACTATATATATATATACCGGTAATATATATATATATATATAATATCTATATATAGTACTTATAGAGTATATATATATATAAATATATAATATATATATATATATATATATATATATATAATATATTAATATAATATATATATATATATATATATATATAATAATTATATATATAGTATATATATTATATTTATTCTTTATTGCTTTTTTCATCGTTACCTTTTTCTGCCCAAGACTGGTGGTAAGGTTGCGCGTTCATGCATCGGAAAAGAAAAGCAGTAGAAGAATTATGAGGACAAAAGTCGAAAGGAAAGCCCAAGCCCTGCTTAAGACGCCCCGAATCTCCTACCATTAATTAGCTGAGAACTCATCACTAGACATTAAAATCCTACCCCTAGAGCTTTATGGACGCGATGGAACCGATCATATGGTAAATCATCAATGTAAGAAGTCAAACTCACGTTGGCCCAGAGCTGGGGCCACAACCAGGTTCACCCATTACATAAAACCGCCATTCACTCCTATTATTTCACCTTATTTCTCCCTTCTTAAGCCTATAGACTCTACACATTCGTCTCCTTCAAAGGACATTATCGTTCACCGACTCCAATCCACTTCTAACTTGCGGAACGTCAGCAAAATAGTCGCAAGGAATCGGTTCCACTACACACACCGCCACTTACATCCCCCGCAATTAATCGGCCAACTCGGACGTCCTAAATTAGTTTTCATCTTTTCCTACAGGACCATAATCATCTCAACGAGTACTTCGTTTATTTCTCTCATTTTACCCCGCTTCTGTTCACAGAGTCCGACACAAGACTCTTCTCATCTGACCAGCCGTATATCATATAACCTGTCATTTTATAGTCATATTCTAAATCGTAAACACATAGCAATGCCTCTAAGATTGTCCATTCTGAACAAAGATACCTTTAGATCTTAAATACCTCTATAAAAATCAGACCACATGCTCTACTACTATACCAATAACACCACGGTAACAATACAATACCCTCATTGTAAGACCCTAGCGCACTCAAAGACTAGTCCCTTTTTACATTCACCAACGATTAATTGCACCAGCAACCTTGTCTGCCATTCAGCAATGTCCTTGAAATCCCTAACCTTCACTCTGCACCTCATCCGTCTTTCATCTTCAGTCATCAACCGTACCCTAAATATTTTAATGGCTTCTAGACACTTTGTCCAGTTCCTGTACCAATCTAACCATAACTTCACACTGAGAATCTGTCTGTCACTCCATAACTATAAATGCCTATACTACTGTTTGAGTCTACGATTACTTAATATTCAAACACCCTCCTTATACACACGCATCTAGCCAGAATTGTTCAATTTACCACTCTTAAAATCTCGATTCAGATTCGCCACACAAAAACCAAATTTCACCGCATTATTAATAAAGGTTTTAAGGGCACCCTCCACTTCTTACTGCCCAATACCTTATAAATCCATATCATGTTCTATAACACGCATTTCCCATTGCCTGATTCCCGCACTCTCGAGAAATCTTAATCATAACCCCAAATCCATTATAACATTAATGAATAAACTCAAGTGAGACATATATCTACCCAAACCACCCGGTCTAGTGAACTCTCGCTATTAATCACGTAAACCAAATCACTATTGACACTCATTTAAAGTCTTTTCTTACACCGCTTCACTATATACTGCATACATACTCTTTGATTCCATCAGAAGCCTACCACCAACACCACTTATTACTAACACCTGCCATAACGCTTCCCTGTTAACTCTATCAGACGCCCTTGTTGCAATCCATAAAACCTAAATACAATTTATTCTCTCTCTCCTTCATTTTCAATCAATATAGAGCATGGCCAATTTAAAGTGCCATTTCAGTTCGTGCATAATATATTATTATTATTAAAGGGTAGTAAAAAAATTTACTAGTTAACTTATAATCTTATGATAAATATCGTATATATAATATATAGAAATATAATAAATAGTATAATATATATAAATATATAATATGATATAGTAGTAATATAGTTATATATATATAATAAATAAATATTAAAACTAATATATATATATATTATATATATAATATATATGAATAATAGAATTTATTTAACTTATAAAGACACATATATATATATATAATGATATAAAATAAAATGAGATATTACAGTATTAGTCAAAATTACCCCGTCTGACTATATATATAGATATATATATATATATATAGAGCAGGTAAATAATATTAATTATAGTTATATACCCTAATATATCAAAAGAGCCTTCTTAATCATTCGATCAATATTAATTAAATTTAAGATAACCCAATATTTCTTTTGATTTCAGACTGTGTTTGTTCATTTCAATACTTTGAAAGACTCTCTTACAGTAAATGAAACACACCGAAAGAACAAAAACCTTGAACTTATCTTTTCCTCTCCACAGTGTATGGAAAAAAAGGATAAATGCTAAGGTTTTAATCATTCCGATGTCATTAGATTGGTTTCAAACTAGAAAAAACAGACTCGCAATTGTTCGATATATGTAGCACGGAAAAACTTAATCTCTGCAAAAAAAAAAAATTAAAAAATATCATAACGTCGTAGTCGCATGAAAATGCTATGAAAAGGTTGACCGAAATGAAAGTCAAAAATTCTTTTTAATAGATCTAGTCATCTCGCCGTGAATTGGCAAAACTCTTTCACCAGATGATTATGTCACTGCGTGACAGTGAAGTACTTCTATCCAAAAAGAGACGCACAGCCAACATAGATGCGAACCAATAAATAATAAAGGATTGCAGAAGGGTTTATACCATATTAATGAAGCGAATAACAAAATGTATGTAAAATCAATGTTCGATAGACACAGCTTGAATATAATCAATTAACAAAAGAGCATCGAACATATACACTTACCGAGCAAGAGTAAGAGAACAAAGAGATTGGATTAATTCGTACCCGACAAAAGAAGCTAATGGTTAATGATCCCCATCAAAACAAAGAGACTTCCTAACTTCACAAATCTCATTAATGTAATATAGAAATTCTTTTAAATGCTTTCCAAAATTCAATTTCGTCACTATCTCTTGGAATAAAATACAATACTTTAATAACCCGGACTCACAATTCAAAAGTTATATGAACTTTACTTAGAAGATCGACAAAAACTGACTTTGTCTAAGTTAATTGAAAAAAAATAAATGTAAAAAAAAATTTTTAACAACAAGTATAAAGTGAAGGCTATATAGAATTTTCGTATTAAAACCGACGTCACACATCTATCCACATATGTAGATATCTACATTCAGAAAAGAGACACATAGCCTCCAATGAGAGATAGATGCATCATTGAACAGACAATGAAATTCGTGCCATCCCGAAGAAAAATTAGATGTCAAGTCAACATATGAAGCATCTTAGAAGATAGGCATATACCGCACGCGAGTAATCTTAATAAAAAGGACGTCAGATTTCAAAAAGAAGATAAAGACGAATGACTCTTGCTTCAGCGTGACATCAACTGGATTCTGCTGATGTTTCATTGGCAAAGGTGCATTTATAAAAGGCAGCTATGGTTATTGAATTTAGGAATAAATACCAAGACATAACAACAAAAGATATATGTGCCTCTGGACTGAAGGAGAGGAGCTAATGAAATATGTTCCAGCATTTTTCATTTCTAAAAAGCCAGATTTAAATAATATTATATGAAGTACTTTTAGTGATAGTTGTGGGGTCAGAACCGAAAACAAAGATCGAGATGGAGATATCACAATTCATCTGATGTTTGCATGCTATTGCCATTCAAATTGACATGGACACACATATCTAGATCGAGGCATTCGATTCGCCTAACGACAAAAACTAGATGATCTGCAAAAAATGACGAAATAGAGAAAAAAGTAAGAGCAGAGCTAGAAATCTTTTCACTTATGAAGTGGAGCTTCAGCTTATACAAGAACGCACCAAGAGAATACCAAATAGATCCTAGAATGAAAGGAAAATGAGTACAATTTCATCTGAAAGTAAATCTTAAAAAAAAACCTTTCTTGTCCAACCGTATGAAAAGAAGAACGGCTATTATGTGTTTTAGCTGTTCGTATTTGGATAGAAAGTACCTTCACACTTTGCACAATGAATAATGATTGAGTTTGCCAATTACCCAAAGACGAATCTATTAAAAAGAATTTGACTTTCATTTACGGTCAACTTTTTCATAGCATTTCATGGCGACACGAACTGACAAGTTGATATTTTTAATTTTTTTTCATCAGATTAATGTTATATAATTTTCCTCTACTATCGACATGCAGCTGTCCAGTTTGTAAGTCGTTTGTTTCCTACGATGCAAAAACCATCTAGAGCCATTTATCTTTCGATACTATGTATAGAAATAAGAGACTTGAGGAATATTCTTACAATGCGAGAGAGAGTCTTTAAAAATAGTATTTGAAACATGAACCTTAATTTCTCAAAATCAAAAATATTGACTTAACTACCTCTGCTTTCAACAAATAATTTTTGATGACTGTATAAAAAATCGTTATGGTTGTAAGGATAGATATTATGCTCTCTATAAATAACCAGCTAATTAGATGTATACTGAAAGATAAGTATATTTTTATTTCTACTATACTACTTGATATAAATAGTACTTTAGTAAGTATAGTGATATTATGGTTATATTGTTACCTAGTGAGTTATGAAATATAGAAGAGAAATTCCTAATAATTGTTTATAATAAAAGTATTATATATATATATAATGTCTCTAAAATCTTATTATGGATAAAACAAATACAGTATATATATATATAAATTATAGCCATATTATTATATATATATAAATGTATAATAGTATATAGGTATAATAATATATATATACAGTAGTATATATAATATATATACTATTATTTATATTTATAAATTAATTAAATATATATGGTAATACATTGTATAATATATATAACTATATATATATTAATATGCACGAACTGATAATGACAGACAAATTATATATTACCATGCTCTATATGATTACAGAGAGCGAAATTTGTAAGAAAGAAGTAAGAATAGAATTGGATTAGGTTTATGAAATTAAATGCAAACAGACGTCTTGGTCAAGTACCTTCGATGGAGATTAAGCGCCGAATATGCTAGTGATTTATAGTGAGAGAGCATATGGTGTTGGTGGTAGCTTCTGAATGGAATCAAAAGTAGTATGACGATAGTAGCGTATGTAAGAATAAATGGTTTTGAAAGTGATTGTTCGATTATAATAGCGAGGTTAGACAGGGTTTGTTATGTCTCTCCTTGGTTATTCAATTTGTATATGGATTGGTTATGAAAAGAATCGAAGTACCAAAACGGGGATGCAGAAATAGTGAGCTAGCTCAATAAATTATAGATGAGATGAAAATGAACAGAGGATGGATTGACTAAGCTCACCACTAAGCGAATAATATGCGATGATTCTGTATTCTCTAGCAATATTAGCTGGAAATCTATATTGAGCTCTATGTAAGAAAATTTTGAAGTAAAGGAAATTTAAAGATCGGCAGGGTGTGAAAAGTAGGCGTGTTTGAAAGTAACGAATAGATAAGAGTAAGGTTATTATAGTTAGTGAGGGGAGTTTGCTGTGTGAAATCCAACTCAGGATCGTGAATTATGTACTGAATGGCTGGTGAGCAGCTGGAACAAAGTGCTGAGTTAAATAATTTTTAGGTATTGTTGGATGAAGAAGAAACGGAGATTGCAGAATTTAGTTGATAGAAAGTTTAATGGGGCAGAGAAAGGTTAATGCGCTGGGCAATAAAGCGTTATTAGTGTGAATGCACATACAAGTAACAAAAGACCTTGAAGTTCGCTAGGTGATACTTACAGTCGAGGAAAACCTATGTATGTTAGCCTGTGTTATTGTTATAGTAGTGAAGACTGTGGTCTGTTATAAGAAGATAGATCTAAAGTTCAAGTTGTTTCAGGTATGGACACTTAGGGGCTGCATGTGTACGAAAGAATTGATTAAAAAATGTAGGTATCATTAATCTGGTGAGATGAAGCCTTGATCTATAATTGGAGACGCATGTGTCTGTGATGATAAAGATAAATGAGCCAAAGAATTGCATAATAAACCGAAGAATCTTGGTGTAAGAAAGTAGTTGCAGATGATTGGTCATGTGAAGAGGAAACAATGAATATCTAGATCAGTACAGAGGTGTTGTGAAGCGGATGTAAAGGAAGGCAACAGAGGATATGTTGGGAAAAGCACGAGCCGGTCTGCGGCAAGGCACCGTATAGATAGAGAAGTGATTAGAGGAAGTCTGGTGAACGAATGTTCTAAGATGTACGAGAAATAAAGTCTTGCGAAAGAGGGCGAGAAAAAAGGTGAATAATAGGAGTGAATGGCGGGGTTTCTATGGACCTGCGTTGTGGCCCACCCTTGTCAATGCGAGTAGCGAGATACCAACTAACATTGGATATTTACCATAGTCGATGGTCACATACGCGGTCCAGACTCTAGGAGATTTTGTCTGTGATGAGATGCTACAATATTAACTTATGTAGATAAAGCGAGAACCTAGTAAGGTCGTGGACTTAAACTGTTCGACTGTTGTCAGCAATATATCTATCATCACTATTTCACATATTTCATTTTTCCAGTGAACGACATTACTAACGCTAGCGGGCTTATACCCCCAGCTCGTAGCGAAAAAGAGTAGGACAATATAAGAAATAAAATTAAAAAGAAATAAAGTATCATAATGATACACTAAGTAAATAGATAAAGATTATCCTGAATGTACTAAATCTGAAAATAATTCAGGTAACATGTAGTATTATAATATATATATATATATATATATTATTGATATATATGTAGTAGGTATTATGAAATGTAGAGTAATTAAATAATTTATATGTATATATATATATAAACTTATATATTATATTAAGGATACTAATATATAATCTGATAAAAAATCTATATTAATATATATATATAATATAATATATATATACAAGGCTATATATACTATATATATATTTAGGGATGTGCCGAATAGTGAAAAAGCCGAATACCGATTATTCGGCTAAAAAAGTATTCGGCGAATACCGAATATTCGGCCGAAAAATCACTTCGCTATTCGGCCCCCGAATAGTTATTTCAAAGTTCGTCATCCATTTAGGGAAAAATAAGAAAACTTACACTCGCACAAAAAAAAAGGTTGGAAAACGTTTTCTTGGATGGACCTTTGTGTAGCAGACTATATAGTAATTCGGAGCGCTAATTCCATACTATAATTCTCGGAGTTTGCTGTATCACATCCCGTTTTTCGTGCAATTCATGGATCCCCTATTTTTGCATAATTCCCTAGGAATCACAAAAATCATGTGCGCACTACTGTAGACTGTAGTAGACTTTACCCTTCCCGCATATTATCTACAATAAGCAGCAAGTTTACTCGTTCGATATTTCGGGAAGCATTGCGTAATTTAGTACGTCTACACGATTCATGGATGCCAATGACCTGTGATGATGTCTATCATCCATTCTGAAATAACATCGGATGGTCCGTTATTGTCAACCCAGGCGTCGAACTGAACGACTTAGATGAGGAGTTGATATTTTCCGGAAGTTTGTTCCTGAGCTGTTGGCTTCGATGTTGCAGAAAAAATGGACTAACTGAAACCCATGCACAATGAGTAACCATTTAATCGTAACCAAGAGAAGCAAGCTGCGGAGGCCTCCACAGATGGATAACAGTGTATTGCAAGCTTGCAAGTTGCCCTGCCTACTACCGCTATGGGACTCCAGCATACGATGCAGGTTAGTGGCGACTGTTTATTGACACTTCCAAGAAGCAGTTTTCAAAGTGTGTTTGATTTTACAACAACGGCAAACAGGTAATGCTTCGGTTCCAGTAGGGTATCGGGTACGATGAGAGAGGAGTATGCAAAAACAAGACAGTTGTAGAGCTAACAATATCAGTTACATTGTTAGTAAAAATATGCGTCGACCTTCAAAATTGGTAAACATTTTCTCGGTCAGCAAAGCAGGTTTCACCAAAATATCCCTGCTTCCTGTGCTAGTGGGACAGCGGGCGGCAAAGGATTCACTTGGACCAAAGAGAATGCCACGAGCTGAAACCTTGGACGATAGTGACAGGAAACATCGCACTGAACCACTTGTACAGAGAGGGAAAAACATCATTTTACCTCCACTTACACATTAAAACTTTGGTTGATGAATAACAATTTGTGAAGGCCAGACCGATGATGGTGAATGCTCCGCTTATATGGTTCAACGTTTCGCTGGTCTGAGTGACGAGAAAGAAAAAAGCTGGGATATTTGAGGCCCACAAATCACGACCCACTCCTCCGTGATGCGCCTTTGCGTACAACAGATGACATGTGTTTAAGCAAGAGAGTGGATCTTTTTCAGAGTAGCACAGATTCTGGGAACCAGAAAGCCTGAGAACCACTAACATGATAGAATGCTAGGACAATTTTTCATTCTCACGAGTATTAAAAGTTGCCACTACTTACATTCTCACCTAAGAAAATTCCCGGATACTAGTTAGCCGATTATGATGAGGCACGTACTTGAAACGCTTCCATCAGATCTTAAAAGTTCAGTGGCAAGGAACATTACCAGGGGCAAGTGGATATCAATATGATGGCCGACATTATTGAGCTTGATGAGTATTCCAGACGCTATCACAAGTAGACTCTACGAAAAGAAATTACTACCATCGTAGTTATGTTTTACAAATTAAACTAAACCCATCCTCTATACATCATTGTTGTCCCATA